>JAOWBR010179401.1:0-10812 GCA_028571145.1 Dionaea muscipula
CTTTTCCGCGTATCTGAACTCTGCATAGAACACGGGCGTGTTCTCCAGAACACGGCCGTGCTCTGGTCTTTTCTCCACCAATCAACTTCGTTTTACTCCAATTTCATCCCCGGTCGATCGCGGTCCAAGCACAAACACTGAAAATCATCGATTTAGCTCTAGAATCATCCCAAAAGTCATCATTTCCTGCAAAAACATCTCAAACAGGTGATCACACGAATAATAACGAATTTATACCAAAAACGCGCATAAAACAATTAAAACACATATTAAATAGAGTTGAGCCACGGTATAAAAACACGTAAAAATCACTCTTATCAGTACCAAGATGCTTTTTCTCAACTAATTCTGATTCTGATGTAATTTTCAGATCATGAATTTGATATGCTTGTACTTTCATAACTGATTGGTCTGTTTATCCATTAAGACTGTCTCATTTCTCTCATGAATGTTGCATGCTACCACATTTGCATATCTGCATATCCATAGTAGAGGTGCATGATAAATTCTTTGCTTTGCCTCTATGTTCACGTCTGAGCATTATTTTGAAGCAATCACGTCTAAATTCATCGTCTAGCATCTCTATTCTCTCGCATCTGACATGATTTATTCTTTAATTTTATTTTTAAGTTTTATTATAATTTAATCTTCATAATTTAATTTATTTAATTATTGTTATTTCTTTACATCTTTTCTAGTTATTATACTTAGAAAAAGGAGAAACCTTTTATAGAAAATCTACGTCTGAGTATAATACTAGTACGTCTGTCTTACTTTAGTATGAGTATTGTCCTACTTGGGTAGAAAGTCTGAAAGATATTGAAAATACCAAACTGCAAATACTTTGAATTTGAAAATTATTGATTCAGAAGCTTAATCAAATACTCTGAACCACTCTTTTCCTCAATATTGCACTACACTAAGGATTTTCTTAGTGGGGATATGTATCAAAAGCTAAGATAGTTTGATGTGAGGATAGAAATCCGGAAAAAGTCTGAATTAGACCAAACGGTCGAAGTTCTCTTTTCCTAAAGAAGACACATGTATAAAACAAATACATACATTGCATCCTCTTAACTAACCGTCTGAATTCTTTTGAACAAAGATGGGTTAAAAAGGATTAATGTGGAAATGTTATGTCTCTCAGGCCTTTTTTGTTCGACAATTAGGAATCTGAGGGGTGTGTCATGACCCTTTATAGGGCTTAACTACACCTAATGTCCAATATAGCCACTGGCCAGGGCATTATTCCGAAAGTTGCTACATGGACCAACTAGAAAGTCTGGTTATAAGAGCATACGTGGAAACATACAAGAGACCAAGGGAAGAGAACAAGGCTTACCGTCTGAGTTGCAAGATAAAGATAATTTCTAGGTTCCCTCTCCTTCGTTCAATACATATCAAAAGAAATTGAGAACTCCTTATAAAGACTGTTCCTTCCAATAAAACACATTGAGAAAATTATATGGTACTCAGTATCTTATCATGAGTGGAAGATCTATAATAGGCAAAACAATTTTAGAAAGCCTGATGGGAATTCAATAATCCAAAGGATCTACACCTACGTCTGGAGAGTCTTATGTTTGATAGAAAGGATCAGTCGTTAACAACATCTATACCAGTCGTTGTAGACTTCTAATCTATACTCCAATCTTTGTATAATGATAAGAAAGGTTGTGATATTAATTTGATTTTTCAAATCTTCCTCTGTTCTTCATTTCATTATTACTTGAGGACAAGCAAAAGTTAAGTGTGAGGGGATTTGATCGGTGCATTTTATGTACCTTTTTCTTTGTTTATTTGTTCATAATTATACTGACTTCATAGCTAATTTATATCATTTTGGTTCATATTTCATACATAACCTGAATTCATGGTTGCATGACATTCCATGCATAATTTTTGCATTTTAGCATATTTTGTATCCAGACGTATTCCACGTCTGCTTCTGGCTAAAGCCAGACGTCCATAGTAGTTTCTAGCATCTAACGAGACGTTTCTACGTCTGTATTTCCAGTTCTAGAACCACGTTTAAGTACTCTAAAATACCAGACGTAACCTTGTTTACATCTTTAGATCAGTCGTTGGTGTTCTTAATCATTCTTTACTTAGACTTTATTCTTCATATAAGTCATGGTACGACACCACGGACTAGCTTATCTCTTATAAATCTTTTCCAATGTCTTTGACAGTAGAAGATACGACCCCACAGATCGGAGCATGTCAATGATTAAAGAAAGGAATATCATCAAAGTCTATTCCACGACTGAGGAAGAGCTAGCAAAACTCTGAAGATTGCAATTACAACTTTGTACGTCTCCTTCAAAAAAGACAGAACGTCTGACGTATGAAGACCAGACGTAGCCTCAGCAAACATCAAACTCGCTCTTCAAGGAAACATGCTGGAGTAGAATTAATTACAACTGTCATTGCAAGAAGAATTTATCCACGTGCCGCTATGAAAATATCTTCAACAGAAAAGCTTCTAGAAGAAGAATCTTCTCAACTACCTCAACAGATAATTTGCACATCTATCAAGGACATCTCAACCGTTCAGCTGAGAAGTACCTTGAAAATCGTTGATCTGTAACTACCCCAAATCTGAGAAGCAAACCTATAAATAGGGATCATATATCATTTGTAATCAGGTGTAAGTGTAGAACCACCCAAGCATTCAAGCAATCTAGCATTCTTGTATTCTTCAGTTTTCTCATTTCCAAGTACCTTAGAACCATTCTAACTGAGAAATCAATAGTTCCAATGGACTAAGTGTACTGTAATTAGTCCATCACAGATTGAATGCTTGTAAATCAAACTTTGTCTATAAGTATGTTCTCTCGATTTAGTTTTCTTCTTTCTCTATTTCGGTTTCTTCGCCAAATTCTCATTTCGAGAAAAGGAGATTCTAAATTGCATTCTTGGAAATCCATCTGCGAGATCCAATCCTTCTACTTCTTTGATTATTGCTTCTTTTATCTAGACTCGAAAGAGTGGGTATTTGAATCAATTCTTGAAGATAGTATCGACAAGTTAGGCATAATCTATTGCATTAGCTGGTGATCGAATCCAGAGTGTTCTTCATCCTCACGTCTAATCTATTGGTAAAGTATTTTTACTGTTCTTCTTAGTTTGTGAATCTTTAATCTTCAAAGATTTCACATTCATTTCATTAAAGTTTCTTTGGCTTGATTTGACTATATTAGTCTGCCAATCATTCATCATTGGTTTACTTTCTTGAATCAAAAGAGTATAGAAGTGTAACTGCTTAGTTGTGACCTTCAACTGGATGCTTTCTCAGTTGGGTATTGTCAACTAAGATTTCTGGTAAGCGAAAGCTTCCATTCTAGGCATTTTGGAGTTGTTCAACTTGTCACTGATTCGACTTAGTTTATTCTTGATTTGAGTCTTGTCCGTACTGCAATCAGTAAAGGCAGAGATTGACAACCTTTGCTCTCATAGGCTGATTAGTATTGATACAATGTGACCGAATCCTTGGTCAATTGCTTTAGTGATTCTTTAGGTGTACGATCTGGTGACCGAATTCTGCGTCTGCCTAGGTCAAGATAATCGATCTCGTTGAAGTGCTTAATCTGTTGAGCTTTTAAGACAGACAGTCCACGTTTGTATTTTTTGTCCACGTCTTCCCATTTCTCATTCCACTGTGATCTGTTTTCATCACCATGTTGGTGATTAATCAGACGTGTTCCACGTCTGAAGTGCTTGGTTGTTTGTCTGTTTGTTTTCCTTTCATTTCAATCATTTGTCCCATCCATTCATTGATTGATTTATTAGTGATTTATTGTGTTCACTAATTGGCTCATTTTTGCGTAAGTTTAGACATGTCATCATAAGTTCTCTGTGGGATCGACCCCTTGCTCGTCCTTTACTTAGTTTATTTTGAGTAATATTTCCATAGTCTAAGGTATTATTTTGATTGATAATCCGACGTTATCAACGGTGTTCAAAGAGTGTCCAGAGCATGTTATCAAAGCACACTACGGACGACACCCAAACCTTTATAGCAATTACAGGAGTCGAGTCATCTCGGTTCCATTGGCGAACCATCGGTAGAGGAGCTCGACGAAGTTTCGATCGAACCGGATCATCCAGATCGTAAGACACAAATGGGGTCTCAGTTGGATCCAGTCATTCACACTGAATTATTGAAATTCCTCACAAATAACAAAGATTGCTTTGCATGGTCGCACATAGGTATGACCAGGATAAATCCTGAGATCTTCACTCACCATCTTCTTGTCGATCCTAGTTTTGTTCTTGTCGAGCGGAAAAGAAGAAAGTTTGTAGTCGAACGCAATCAATTTATCAATGAAGAAATCCAGAAGTTGCTCGACATCAGGTCGGTATGGGGAGTCCGTTACCCTGATTGGCTCGCCAATGTGGTGCTCGTACGAAAGAAAAATGGGAAGTGGCGAGTATGCATTGATTTCACAGACCTAAACAAGGCCTGCCCTAAAGATCCGTTCCCCCTGCCGCATATCGACACCATGGTAGATGCAATAGCAGGACATGAGCTCCTCAATTCCATGGACGCATTTTTAGGATATATATAATCAGATCCTCATGCATCTGGACGATCAAGAAAACACTACATTCATCACAGAAAAGGGGATCTATTGCTACAAAGCTATGTCATTCGGTGTGAAGAATACAGGTGCAACATACTAGCGGCTTGTAAACAAAATATTCACCGATCACATTGGAAAAACCATGGAGGTCTGCATAGATGATATTCTTGTGAAATCACTCGCAGCTAATCAGCATCTCGATCATCTTCGGCAAACTTTCGACATCCTAAGAAAATATAACATGAAGCTCAATCCAACTAAATGTTCGTTCGGAGTTGCTTCAGGAAAATTTCTTGGTTTTCTCGTCACCAAACGGGGAATTGAAGTAAACCCTGAATAGATCCGGGCCATTCAAAATATCACATCGCCAATGACCGTTCATGAGGTTTAGAAACTAACCCAACGACTTGCAGTACCCAGCTAATTCATCTCTATATCCTCAGATAAATGCAAATATTTCTTCGCAACGTTGAAGAAAATCAAATATTTTCACTGGACAACTGAATACGAGGAAGCACTCCAACAATTGAAGGAGTATCTGACTCATCCGCCCCTTCTCTCCAAGCCGCTCGACAAGGATAGGCTCTACGTGTATCTGACAGTCTCAGACGTCGCTGAAAGCTCAATCCTGGTTCAAGAGGAAAATGGTAGGCAACATTCGGTCTATTATATAATAAAGATGTTGCTCGACGCGGAAAAAAGGTATCCTCAGTCCGAAAAACACGTCTTCGCTCTGATTACGACCGCACGAAAATTGAGACTCTATTTCCAAGGGCATCCCGTAACGATCGTGACTAGCCATCCTTTGAAAGGAATCCTGCACAATCCTGAACATTCCGGACGACTAACAAAATGGGCCATCGAGCTTACTGAGCATGACATCAACTATGAACCAAGAACAACAATCAAGTCTTAAGTCTTGGCAGATTTTGTAAACAATTTTTCTGTCAACCTCCAAGCAAAGGCGGAGGTCGAGATCTGTACAACTAAAGTCTCAGCAAGTTAGAAATTGTCGGTCGACGGAGCCAGTAACTCTAAAAGAAGTGGTCTGGGTTTTTTCCTCATTTCCCCAGAAGGAGATACAATCCAACAGGCCATCCATTACGACTTTCGAGCGGCAAATAATGAAGCGGAGTATGAAGCAATAATCATAGGCCTACAATCCGCCCTCAGTCTTAGAGCCACCAAAATCAAAACCTTGTTCGAATCTCAATTGGTAGTAAACTAGGTGAGAGGTACCTATTAAGCCAGGGATCCAATGATGACAGCCTACCTTAAAATCACAAAAGAACTACAGTCAAGATTTAAAGAGTTCACAATAACACAAGTGCTAAGGGAAGAGAACGACCACGCTGATGCACTAGAAAACCCGGGAGCTTTAGTTTAAATCAATACTTCAATAACGGTACCGATTGTGTACCTCGAATGGCCAGCAACGAAGTCAGAATCCGTATCAGAGATATTAGTGGATCAGACAAGTTGGATGACACCATTGCTCTCTTATTTGTCGGACGGCTCACTCCTATCCGACCGTCTTGTGGCTAAGAAGATCGTAACCAAAGCTGCACGATTCATAATTTTTAAGGGAAGACTATATAGGAAGTCGTTCGGCGGACCATGGCTAAGATGCGTTCAACCAATGGAAGCAAGGCAGATCCTGACAGAACTTCACGAAGGCGAATGTGGCAATCATTTCGGCGGATGGAGTCTAAGTAGCTGATCCCTCACCCTAAGGTATTACTGGGAATGAGGGACAATGCAACAGACTATTGTTATCACCCCAAATTGAGCCCTGCATACGTGGACAAGAGGACAGGGGAGGCAGCTCAACCTTTTCGCTTACAAGACCAGCTCGGGTGCTCAGTTCGAGTGCGTAACCTGACATTGTTAGCCCTCTGCTGCTCCGCGTAGCTCTCCGACGCTCCGATCGGCTCTATGGATCAACCCAACAGCAAGAGGAGTAGCAGCACAGCCTTCCGGGGCCCAAGCTGCTCATCCTAGACCATTTTTTCCCTGCTACGGCTATAGGGCCCTCCCTACGACCATAGCGACCTCCTTGGTCACGGTCGTAGGGAGCCAGCTCGGCCCCATAGAGTTGAGCTTCCCTAAGGTCGTAGGGGCATCCCTATGATCGTAGGGGCAACTCGGCTATGGCCATAGGGAATCCCCTACGACCATAGACAGTTTCCTATATTTTTCAGGTACTTTCTGCTATTCTTGACGTCCTTATGCTGTCCAAGTCTGATTTATCTCCTGGTTCTTCCCCTGCTTACTTAAGCATCAGAGCGGTTGTCCCGTGTTCACACCTCAGGCATCTCTCTGACGTGGTTTGTTTCATCTTTCTAGCTCCGTGAGTTGCATCCTTCTTCATTCCGAGCCGAGATAGTGACTTAGCTCATTGGACCGTTCCTTCCTGTGGTCCGACCCGTCCGGAGGTGGTCCTTGAGCCGATTGGTGTTAGTCTATGATTTTCTAGGAGTAACATCTGACGTCGTCTATGGGAAGAGACAATTAGTCATGTCTACTTTTTTAACTCGCACTGGACTGGAACAACAAGCCTAGGCATAGGATAACCCACCTACGAGAGCAGAGTTCAACCACTTGCAGAGTCTCCTCTTTGAGATTCGAGAGAGTTTGTTTGCACAGCCTGGTGCACCTAGAGCACCTGGACACTTGGACCCCTACCCGCGCAGGTGCCATCCAGGACAGGGATTGCTCTACTTGGGCTGGAAGATGAGTAGCTCGACCAGGGTTTGTTGGCAACCGAGGAGTCCGCCCGGGCTGGGGCAGATCTGCTTGGCAAGAGCTAACAGGCCATTCCCTCACAGGAGCATCACACACTTGACGATCCGCCCATCGTGCTAGAGCATGGACAACCGAGTAGACATGCACACCAGCACTAGCAACCCATTATGAAGAGCGACGACCATTAGACATTGTGCACTGCCGTGGAGTAGTGGGCTTTGCCTCAGGCCATGACTGTTGATCATTCTGGACCGTTCACCCGAGAGGTTCATGACGCACCCTTTCCGACAGGGTTCCGATTACTGCAGATGGATCTGTACGACGGCTCTACCGATCGAGAAGACCATCTTAACAACTTTGAGGTTAAGATGCAGCTGTTTTGAGAGGAAGACGCCATCATGTGTCATGCTTTTCCATCTACCTTCAAGGGGCCGGCTGACAGTGGTTTGCCTCTTTGTCACCGCGCTCTATTGCACGGTTCTCACAGTTAAGGGATGCCTTCATAGGTCAGTTGCCAGCTCCTGCATTTTTTCTAGGGTCGCCCTTATCCTGTTCAGCATCATTCAGACGGGATTGAGCTCGAGTGCTTTCCTCGATGATCTCACCCTCCGCATGCCTGCGGAATTTGGACAACTACTACAGAGAGCACGCACCTACCTAACACTCAAAGATCAGAACAGTTCCCGAGCTCTCTCTGATTCCAGAGCAACCAGAGCAAGGGACCGAAGAGATGAGGCTTCTCGAGAAAGAGACCACCGCAAAGACAGAAGATCTTACCGATCTGAGATGAGGCCCCATAGGATTGAGTATCCAAGGAGGGAGCACACTCCTCCTGCAGCATCGGGAGCACAGGTCCTCATGGGTTCCGCTGACAAGTGGTGTACCTTTCACAGGCACTTTGGCCATAACACAGCCGATTGCCGAGCACTCAGGAACTGCATAGTCGGCCAGACTAAGATGAGCAGACCCTCGTCCTCAGAGAGAAAAGACTCCAGTAGGAGCTTAAGCCCAAAGCTTGGACCGCGTTCGCACTGAACGTTTTTATATGTTTTCTCTGTACTTTCTTTTCATCTTCTCATATGCGTTTGTATCTATAAACCTTGATTGACTTGACCATTAGAGTGGTCCCATGAGGTTCACCCTATTGGGGCCTCTTGACAGGTTTTCTACATAGTACAGATCACAGGGCACACTGACTATGCCGCTTCAAAGCATAACTGCCGCAGCCTTGTCCAACACCTTTAAGCTAAGTCTTCCCTGCATGGTTTCTTCTTCCACAACATCCTGCACCCTCATACGGATCCGTCCTGCGGGGGTAAGTCAGGGTGTCTCGTATTCCCTGAGTTGGATCCGTTCATCGAAAACTTATACTCGCTCTTGTTGTTTCACCGACAAAGCGAGAGTTAAAGATTTCCGACTTTGAAGTCGCGCTTTCTAGCTACTGCGCTGTAATGAATCCGATTTTGAGAGCCGCGTCTTGGCTTCCGAGCCAAGGTTGTATTTCGGCTTTCGAGCCACCCTTTCCGACTTTAAAGTCGTGCTTTCCAGGTACTGAGCTGGAATGAATCCGATTTTCAGAGCCGCGTCTTGGCTTCCGAGCCAAGGCTGTATTTTGGCTTCCAAGCCACCCTTTCCGAATTTAAAGTCACGCTTTCAAGCTATTGATCTGGAATGAATCCGATTTTCAGAGCCGCGTCTTGGCTTTCGAGCCAAGGCTGTATTTCGGCTTTCGAGCCACCCTTTTCGACTTTGAAGTCGCGCTTTCCAACTAATGAGCTGGAATGAATCCGGTTTTCAGAGCTGTGTCTTAGCTTCCGATCGAGCCAAGGCTGTATTTCGGCTTCTGAGCCACCCTTTCCGACTTTGAAGTCGTACTTTCCAGTTGCTGAGCTAGAATGAATCTAATTTTCAGAGCCGCATCTTAGCTTCCGAGCCAAGGCTGTATTTCAGCTTCCGAGCCACCTTTTCCGAATTTGAAGTGGCGCTTTCCAGCTACTGAGCTGGAATGAATCCAGTTTTCAGAGCCGTGTCTTAGCTTCCGTACCAAGGCTATATTCCAGCTTCCGAGCTGCGTTTTGGCTTCCGAGCTGAAACTGTATTTCGGCTTTCGAGCTGCCACCGACTTGGATGTCGTGCTCGTCATCTACAATAATTCCGGCTTTTGAGCTGCCACCAACTTAGAAGTCACATTCTCCATCATCCCATGTAAGCCAGGTCTGTCCTGCCTTGGACACCTTCTCCCATGCAAGTTAGGTCCGCCCTGCCTTGGACACCTTCTCCCATGTAAGCCAGGTCCACCCTGCCTTGGACACATTCCCCCATGTAAGCTAAGTTCACTTTGCCTTGGACATATTCTCCCATGTAAGCCAGGTCCGTCCTGCCTTGGACACATTCTCCCATATAAGTCAGGTCCATCCTACCTTAGACACATTTTCCATGTAAGCCATATCTGCCCTTTCTTGGACGTTTTCCATCCCTCATAAGCTGGGTCCATCCCGCCGAGGGGATTACCACTTGTGCCTTGGGATCCGTCCCGCACAGTTCCCGTAAGAGTTAGGTCACACCCATTTGACTCGACAGAGCAATGACATGTGTAACACCCTAACTCTTGGTGAAACCGGCGATAACCCGGAAGGGTCATTGAAGCCTAAAGTTCCACAATCAACATCTTAAATCTCTAAAAAACTCATGACCATGTGGTGGTCAACATTGTTTACAACATCTCTCAGGGTGGAGCCATATCTTAAAATCAAATCATACTATACAATCGGATCTAAACAGAGGAAAGTAAAATCCTAACCCACCTCATCTCTGACATTTACAACCACTGATTTGAGTAACCTAGGAGGCATGAGGTCGTCACTTCCATCACATCCTTTACATCTGATCTTGTCTACCTGAAAAAGAGGAAAGCAGTAACTGTCAGCCTACTACATAGGCTGAGTGAGGATAGCCAGGGTAGAAGCAAAAACATACACCTCGAATAATGGATTATCAAGCTCCTAAGAAACAAGGAACTGGATAGTGGACGTCAAAATAATGTCTCGGAACGGACACTCAAACGATGAGAAATTGAAAACTATCCACTATCACACCATATAACTCTTACCAGAAAGAATAAACAAGGCATAACACATAGAATTAGAAACTATCAAAACCAATCTTTAAAGAGGCTCAAACTCATAAGATCATATCTTTAAAACTGTATCTTTTGGTATAGCGTTGGCCCGGTGGACAGACGCCATAAAACAAATAATCTTCAAAACAATCTTCCAAATCTTCAAAACTATCTTTCTAAAGGAAAACTATCTTTCAAATCTTCAAAACTATCTTTCGGTTATAGCATCTATCTTGTGAACAGATATTATAAAATAAATCGGTTATAATCGTGAAGGAAAACAAGCCATATTCACCCCTAGGGATATCCCTACTAACTTGAACCACAACCTGGTATGGTAGCCAAGATCAATGTATTATCAAG
>JAOWBR010179412.1:0-10812 GCA_028571145.1 Dionaea muscipula
GGACGAGGGCATCCGATTGATTAAATATGCGGCAGTCAACACTGCCTCAGTCCAGAACATCTTCGGCACACTCATCTGAAACATGAGAGCCCGAGTTACCTCTAACAAGTGACGATTCTTCCGCTCCGCAACCCCATTCTGAGGAGGGGTATCAGGATAAGAAGATTGATGAATAATGTCTTGCTGAGTCATAAAAGTCGTAAACTGAGAGAAGAAGTACTCACGGGCATTATCACTCCGAAGCATACGAACAAGGATAGAAAATTGGTTATGAATCTCAGTACAAAAGGCAGAGAAGACAGAAAACAACTCACCTCGAGACCGCAACAAATATAACCAAGTCATACGGGAATAATCATTCACGAAAGTCACAAAATAGCGGAAGCCGGAACGAGACTGAACTGGACATGGTCCTCAAATATCAGAATGAACCAACTCAAGGGGAGTAGACGCCCGTGTATCACTCCAAGGTAGATATGTGGCTCGATATTGCTTGGCAAATTGGCATGATTCACAGAATAATTGGGTCACTGATCGAGCCTCAGGGCACAATCCCTTGAGGCTGGAAACCCCAAGACGATTGTGAAGATCAATAATAGTGGAGGAAACCCCAGAACAAGCCATACTGGAGGAATCAGTGTCTAATACATAAAGTCCGCCTGAGGTACGATAACCTCTACCAAGAAGTTTCCCTGTCAGAAGGTCCTGAATCTCACACGAACTATCATAGAAAATAACATGACAGCGATGAGTCCTAGTCAATGCACTGACAGATAATAAATTCAAAGGAAGGTCAGATAAATAGAGGACTGAAGATATGGTCAGGGTAGGGGTAAGGGAAACTGTCCCCACTCCTCGAACTGATACATAAGAACCATCGGCAACACGAACGTCAGGAAAGGATGAGGTAGAAGAGTAGTCACACAGTGAACGTAGGGAACCAGTCATATGATCAGATGCCCCAAAATCAATAATCCAGCCGCGTGGAGAAACAGACCAATATGCGGCAGATTGAACCGACTGAACACTGGTGGCCAATGAGGAAGCCGGACGAAAACTATCCATCTCACAAGGAATGACACACCCAGAAACTAATCACCACAAATAGAGCAATCCAATCACGAGCATGACAAAATCATTAATCAAACTAGCAACCAACTGGTACATTGAAGGGCCAATGGTAGGAAATGCAACAAACGACACGAGCCCAAGAGTAATCTAGTAGAAAAGTGATGAGCAGCAGCAAGGACTTCAAGAAAACATTCACAAGGAGAAAGGAAGTCAATGGCAGACACAAGCAGAAAGGGAAGGAAAAAGATGACGAGCACAACTAGCAAAACACACGAACAGAGAGGGAAAAGGTGATCGTTGAAGGAGGGAAAAACATCCAGCAGGTGGAGAAGAAGAATCTTCCATAAGGGAGTTGCCGGTGGCGGCGACACGTGGGCCAGGAGGTGGCGCATGGGAGTCACACATCGGTGACTTGGGTGGCGCGTGGGCGGGCGTGCGGCGGCGGGTCAACGAGCGGTTCAAATGGATTATAGAGCGGGAGATGCTCTATCATCCTATGACGTCAAACCATGGAAAAGCATGGCTGAAAGTGGTGTTCACCACCATGCGTTGCCGCGGGAAAGTGAAGGAGTGGGTTGCCGCCATCTAGGGTGGTCGCCGGTGACTGGGACCTACTCCACTAGGGTTGCCAACCTCTGGGTGGTCCTCTGGCGGTGGTGGCTGCTCCGGGTAGTGATCGGAAAAGCTAAAGGTGGCTGGCTAAGGTGGTGGCTAGGGTTTTTAGGTGGTGGTTTTAGGTGGTGGCTAGGATTCCCTCCTAGTGCTCTGATACCATGTAGTTTTAGATGGTTAGGATAATAAGAAGTCCATATCTTTCTTTATTGACAGGAGAGTATAAATACTACGAGGGTCAAATACCTAAACTACCCTTAATAAACTAAACTCAAAACACACACCTTACAACAATTCCCTTTAAAGGAAGCAAACCAGAGTTGCTTTCAAGAGTTCACCGTCTACAAGGCCTAGGATACTCGACTTGGTTTACACTTATGTTTGTGGACCAATGCCAGTCAGGTCTCTTGTAGGAGTAAGCTATTTTATGTCTTTCATCGATGATCACTCAAGGAAGACATGGGTGTATGTGTTGAAGACGAAGGATTAAATAACCGAGATCTTTAGAGAATTCCATGCTGTGGTAGAGAGGAAGACGGGTATGAAGCTCAAGGCGATAAAGCTAGACAATGAGGTGAATTCATTGGGGCTTTTGATGAATATTGCAGGGAGCAAGGCATACGACATCAGAGAACACCATCCAAGACTTCGCAGCTAAACGGTATTGCTGAGAGGATGAATAAAACAATGATAAAAAGGGTGAGATGCTTATTCTCACAGGCTAATTTGCCGAAGACCTTTTGGGGTGAAGCTTTGACATTTGTTCATGTTTTGAATTTGTGTTCTTGTATTCCTTAGAGCTAGAGGTACCAGATAGGATCTGGTTTGGCAAACCATTTTTTTATGATCATTTGTATAGTTTTGGTTGTACCGTTTATACTCATGTACCCAATACGAGCGGTCTAAGCTCGATGGTAAATCAAAGAAATTAAAGAAATGTGTCTAGAGCTAGAGGTACCAGATAGGGTCTGGTCTGACAAACTAGTTTCTTATGATCATTTGTATAATTTTGGTTGTACCGTTTATACTTATGTACCCAATACGAGCGGTCTAAGCTCGATGGTAAAGCAAAGAAATGTGTCTTTTTTAGGTATGATACGGATGAGTTCAGTTATAAACTTTATGATTCAGTTGGGAAAAAGTTAATCCATAGTCGGGATGTAATTTTTTATGAGTGTAAGATGGGTATGACACCAGAACTGAAGACGGAGGAAACAGAGGCTGTTACGCCGAAGACGGTAGCTCCTATGGGAGTTGATCATGTAACTTTGGATCCGGTGGTACTAGAAGACCAGATGAGAGAGTCAGATATACCGTCTAACTCCCAGAGTGAGATAGAAGAAGAAATATCGTCCGTGCAGCAAACACCGTCTACAGTTGTGCCTAGACGGTCGGGGCGTGTACGAGTACGACGAACTCCTTGACGGTATCCAGCCCTAGAAATTGTTTTGTTAACTGGTGAGGGGAGCCTAAAATGTATCAAGAAGCACTAGAATATGCTGAAAAGGAGAAATGGCTTGAGGCCATGGATGATGAGATGAAATCTCTGATTAACAATGATATGTTTGAGCTTGTGGATTTACCGAAAGGGAGAAAGGCTTTGAAAATTAAATCGGTGTACAGGATCAAGACGGAAGAGCTTGATGGAAAGCCCTGGTATATGGTAAGACTAGTTGTGAAAGGTTTTTCTCAAAAAAAGGGTATTGATTTTGAGGAGATCTTTTCCCCGGTTATGAAAATATCTTCGATCCGAATGGTTTTAGGACTGGCTGCAAGCCTAGATCTCGAGATTGAATAAATGGATGTAAAAACTGTCTTCGTAAACGGTTATTTAGACGAGGAGATTTTGATGGAACAACCTGAAGGGTTTGTTGAAAAGGGGAATGAAGGTCTTGTTTACTGTCTAAGGAAGAGCCTGTATGGGTTAAAACAAGCTCCGACACAGTGGTATATAAAGTTTCAGTCTGTCATGATTGAGTAGGGATACTCAAAAACATCTTCAGACCATTGTGTGTTTGTAAACGGTTTTTCTAGTATGATTTTATTATCTTTCTTCTTTATGTGGACGATATGCTTACCGTAGGGAAAAATTCTACTTGGATTGAAGAATTGAAGAAATGGCTGAGTTTGTTCTTTGAGATGAAGGATATGAGACTAGCCGGTAAAATTTTCGAGCTTGAGATTGTTCGGGATAGAGGTCAAAGGAAACTATATATTACTCAGCACAAGTGCATAGAAGAGGTTCTTGGACGGTATGGGATGGAGAATGCGAAAACAGGGTCAACACCTTTGGTAAATTTCACTGAGTCATTCTCAGTCTCCTAAGATAGTAGAAGAAATGAGAATGATGAGTGAAACATCGTATGCATCTGTAGTTGGCAGTTTAATGTATGGGATGATTTCTACAAGGCCAGACATTGCTCATGCTGCTGGGGTGGTCGATATATGTCTAATGTAGGAAAATAGTATTGAGAAGTTGTGAAGTGGATATTCAGATACCTGAAAGGGACTTCAAGCTTTAGACTTTTCTTTGGGGAAACTGATCCAGTTTTGGCTGGATACACGGATGTATACATGGCAGGTGATTTGGACACAAGGAAGTCAACTTCTGGGTTCTTGGTCACATATGCAGGTGGAGCAGTGGCCTGACAATCACGTCTGGTAAAATGTGTGGCTTTGTCAACCACCGAGGCTGAGTTTATTACTGTAATGGCAGCATCAAAAGAATTACTTTGGATGGAGAGGTTCTTATCCGAATTGGGTATTGAATAGGGGAGATTTGTTTTACATTGTAATAGTCAGAGAGTAATTCATCTAGCCAAGAATTCTTCATTCAATTGTAGATCAAAACACATTGACGTGTGGTATCATTGGATACGGAATGCGTTGGCAAGCAAGCAGCTTGAGTTGGAAAAGATTCACACTGATGAAAACAGTGCTGATATGTTAACTAAGGTCTTGACTTCAGAGAATTCAAGGAGTGTTGTAGATTAGTAGGATCATCAGTTGTTGCTTAACATATGTGAAAATGGGGAGTTTGGATGAGGTTTTTAGCATATGTTAAAGTTTGTAGCAAGACTGAGATGCAATTCTGTGTGAGTAGCGAGATCGAGGATGCAGGTATGTGTGAGGGTTTGGTTTAGACTAGTCTGAACAAGTGTCTATGATGTTTGAACATCTCGGTCTGATGGTGTAAAACACTCATGGTAATGTCAACAAGCTACTGAGTGTTGAGACCAAGATGTTTTTCATGCTCAGCTATGTTTTTTACACGTGGTTTTTATCATGGAGTCTGTTCTTATAGATCTCAGTCTGGGTTGAAGACGGTGAAGTCTTAAGAGGCTGAATGCAATGAAGTCTTAAGTGGTGTGAAGACGATGGAGTGTAGCTAGGAGTTAGATGGTAGATCGTTTATGTATAGCTATACAGTTTTTCCTGTTTTTGCAAGGGCCCCACTCGTAAGGACACGTGTATAGTCCACCTCATTTCACGGGCAACTGCAAAGCCTATAAATAGTTTGAGTTGCAGTTGATGTAATGTAACAAACTTTGGAACTTCTTTATTTTCTCTGTAGTTTCGAATTTGGTGAGAGAGAAATACAGAGGGTAGCGAAGAACACATTGTTCTTACGCTGGTTCATTTTCAGATTTGATTTGTGATTTGTTTGATTTCATTGTGGCTTGCTTGTTAGTGTGCGAGAGATCAATTTCTGCAGACAATTGTTGTGAGATTGTCTTGATTTTCTCATCAGTTAGGACAGTGTGTATTAGGTAGCCAACAACCAACACGTTATATTTGTCGAACTTTGCATGCGTGAATTCTACGGATACCTGTGGTTGATCCACCTAGTGGGAAGAAGTTGTGAGGATGATGATAAGGATGATAATGAGATTCTGCATGAGTCCTCCTATTCTGATACACAATCATAAAATGGCGTTGCTGGACGTAAAAATCGTCATAAGAAATGATCCGAGCCCTGATGCTCCACATTAGTGTGCCCAAAATATTTTAAAGTGAGGCCGTCTTGATAACTGCTTACTTGATAAACCGCATGCCATCCCCTATTTTGCAAGCGGATATTCCTCTTTGTGTCATATTCCCGGACACCTCCCTACATCCCCTTCTTCCTCTTCCCTTACGTATCTATTATGTTCGGGATATTCTCCCTACTCTTACTAAACTTGACCCTAAATCTTTGAGATGTATTTTTCTAGGCTACTCCCTTGCTCAAAAGTGCTATCGGCGTTATTCTTCTGATCTACGATGCTTTTATGTGTGTGCTGATGTCACCTTTGATACATCGTTCTTCTCCTCTTTGTCCGTGTTTTCGTCTTCTCTTCCTTGTTCATCTCAGCCCGTGTCTGTGGGCGATGATACTTTGGTATATGAGCTTCTTCAACATCAGTTGTTGTGATGCCTCCATCTCCGTCTCAGTCTCCATCTACATCTTCTCCACCTTCTATCTGTCATCTGTATACTTGTGGCCCTTATTGAGTCATATCTTTTGGTTCTAACTTACCTCCGGTCGGATTGGATTCTCCTCCCGTAGCTACTTTTGAGCCGACCCCTGTCGACCCTCCATCCTCGTCATTGGATTCCTTGTCGTCCGCTCCTTCATCAAATTTAGATGTTCCTATTGCCCCGTAGAAGGGCTAACGGAGTTCTACTACATATCCTTTTTCTGCTCATATATTATATGTTGGGGCTTTTTCTTCCTTGCAGACGCTTATCTCTTTTTTGGATTTTGAGGCTCCCTCTTCTCAAGGGTAGGAACAGGCGATGTGTGAGAAGATGGAGGCCCTTGAGGCTAATCAGACCTGAGATCTTGTTCCCTTGCCCCTCCAGGAAGAAGGCTATTGGTTGTAAGTGAGTATTTGTTATGAAGGTGAATCCGGATGGTTTTATTCGTCTTAAGGTCCACCTGGTAGTCAAAGGGTATGCTTAGGTCTATGGTGTTGATTACAATGATACGTTCTCTCCTGTGGCTAAGATGACCTCTGTTCGTCTTCTGATTTCTTTGGATGCCTCCTGTTCCTTTGCATCAGCTAGATGTGAAGAATGCTTTTCTTAATGGGGACCTGATTGAGGAAGTGTATATGGAGTAACCTCCTATGTTCATTACTTAAGGGGAGTGTGGTCATGTCTGTCGTTTGAAGAAGTCCTTATATAGGCTTTTACAGTCTCCTCGAGCATGGCTTGGGCGGTTCAATTTAATGGTTCTTGAGTTCGGTCTACGACGGTCAACAAAAGACCATTCAGTTTTCTATCGACTTTCTAGTGATGGCTGCATCTTTCTTGTGGTATATGTTGACGATATTGTCATCATCGACACCAACAGTGATAGCCCATGGATTGCTTCTTGGAAAACATTTCTTCAAAGCCATTTTCAGACCAAAGACCTTAGATTTTTTAAGTAATTTTTGGGGATTAAGGTATCTCGTTGTAAGCGTGAGATTTTTTTTTATCCCAATGCAAGTATGCTTTAGACTTACTGTAAGATACTGACATACTTGATGCTAAGCCAAGTGACACTCCGATGCTTCCTCGGATGAGACTTTTGTCTGGAGAGAGTGATGTATTGGATGATCCTGATAGGTATAGAAGCTTGGTGGGCAAGATGAATTACCTCGTTATCACTCGTTCCAATATTTCTTTCTCAGTTAGTGTGGTTAGTCATTTTATGTCACATCCCCGAGTTCCTAAATGGGAAGCAGTTGTGCATATTGTGCGATATATCAATGGACATCCTAATCGAGGGTTGCTCTATAGTATGTGTATTGAGGGTTTCTCTGATGCAGATTGGGTTAGCTCATCCTCTCATCGGAAGTCCACCAGTGGTTATTGTGTTTTTATTGGTGGTAATCTGGTTTCATGGAAGAGCAAAAATCAATCTCTTATTGCTAGATCCAACACTGAATCTAACTATCATGTTTTAGTCCATTTGACTAGTGATGTCACCCATCTTCGTCAATTACTTGATGAGTTGGAGTATCTTACCTCAAGGCCTGTGCAATTGTGGTGTGATAATCAGTCTGCTATTCACAAAGAAGGGAACAAATCGAGATTGATTATCACTTTGTGAGAGAGAAGTCGCAAAGCGGTGATATTTTGTTAAACTATGCGAAGACAGGCGAGCAACTTTGTGATATCCTAACTAAGTCTCTTTCCGGGAATCGAGTTGAGTATATTTGTAACAAGTTGGGCATGATTAACATCTATGCACCAACTTGAGGGGGAGTGTTGTGAGTATTGGACTTGTTTTATGTTTTATGCTTTTAACATTATCAAGTATATTAATACAATGCCAAGCTCACTTTGAGGCCAAGCCTTCTCATTAATTCTCTTACAAGCTCAAATCTTGCTGAGCTACATTTAATTTGCAGCTGGGGGTTCCCAAGTAGAGCTATCTTTAAATTGTACTGGTGGTTTCACAAGTAACATTGTAACTAATGCCATATAGAGCTACATTTAAACTTCATCGATGATTTCCCAAGTTAACATGGTAACTGTTGCCAAAGAATGGCTAGTAGACATGGTTCTACTAGGCATATTTGTGGAAACAAGAGTGGTTTTACCTCCTAAATTCCGATAGGGGAAGGAGAGAGCTATGGGGTGACTGGAGGCTTACTCATGTTTTGGGAAAGTTCAAGCATTCTCAAGGTTGTAACACGAAAGATTTTAGAGTTAATTTTGAAGGTTAATTCTGAATCCGAAAATGGTAATAACTAAAAATGATGTGCTTGTCAGCGTTGGAAGTATAAAATTATTTTTTGCCTCAATCCACAACCTTGAGACATGCACTAGACTATATTCCTTTCAGTAGACATGCGCTTTTTGTGTCTCATGCAACAAGTTAGGAGGGCTGGTGCATAGTGCACCTTCCAAGCCCATTGGGCATTCGTGTAAGGTGGCATATTAGAGTACAAAATCATTTTTGGGCCTCATACCACCAGTTTGAGCTTGAAGTCGAGTGGATTCATTGACAGTCGAAAAGGGTATTCGAGTCATGGTCGTTTCATTCTAAATGTACCTGATGGTGTTTGTTAATTAAAGCTCCGATTCTTCTTGTTGCTTGTTTCATGTGATGTTATTGCATGCATGATTAGGGCACATTAATTATCATTACATTGAGAAAATGAAAGAGGCTGGATTTTTCTTACCCATGTGTGTTTGTGGTGTTTAGCACATGCACATATAGTAACTTCCTAAGTTAGGAGGACTGGTGCATAGTGCACCGTCTAAACCCATTGGGTATTCACATCGAAGTAGTGGATTCACCGACAGTCGAAAAGGGTATTCGAGTCAAGGTCATTTCTAGTAACTTCCTAAGTTAGGACTGGTGCATAGTGCACTGTCCAAGCTCATTGGGCATTCACATAAGGTGGCATATTAGAGTACAAAATCATTTTTGGGCCTCATACCACAAGTTTGAGTTCCAAGTGGAGTGGATTCACTGACAGTCGAAAAGGGTGTTCGAGTCAAGGTCATTTCATTCTAAATGTACTTGATGATGATGTTAATTAAAGCTCCAGTTCTTGTTGCTTGTTTCAATTGATGTTATTGCTTGCAATATTGAACACTAATCATCATGACATTAAGAAAATGAAAGAGGCTAGA
This sequence comes from Dionaea muscipula, assembly GCA_028571145.1. Taxonomy (NCBI): domain Eukaryota; kingdom Viridiplantae; phylum Streptophyta; class Magnoliopsida; order Caryophyllales; family Droseraceae; genus Dionaea; species Dionaea muscipula. Next base: position 9,301 of record JAOWBR010179412.1, read on the forward strand.
TTAATTTCTACTTCCATTGATAACCCAATAGAAAAATGTGAAATGTGCATAAACTCTAAAATCACTAAGAGAGCATGTATTTCAGTACCAGGAGAATCTGAAACTTTTGGCCTTGTATACCCTGATGTACATTGATTTAGGTGACTTGAGAGAAGCAATGTCAAGGGGAGGTAAAGAAATTATGTAACGTTTATAATAACCACTTCCATACCGCTCTTCCTATATTTCTCATTATGCTACTGACATGCTGTAATTCTTCTTGTTGTGAAGAATTGGCATGTGAAAGGGAGTGTAGCAGGGGTGAGGATTACCGCTTGATCAAGCTGACTATTATAGACTACAATGTAGGACTCAATAATGAGTTTTTCTTCATCTACCCTTGCCATCGATACGTGGCTTGACTAAATTATGTGTGTTGTTCTGCATATGACAGAGGAAAAAGGAAAGTAATGTTGTTGTTGAGTGCAAAGGGCATGATGCTGCTCGATTCCATAGTATTGACCATGCTCATGGGTAGGCTCCAACTGTTATAATCAAATTATTCTCATTTTGAATAATCTTTGCCTGCATTCTTGATGGGACATAAATAGACGTCTGCTATTGTAGGTTACCATCTAGGATATTAGTCATCTTACTTGTTGACACTTATGGTTACACTTATGGTTACATGATAGACATTAAGTGCTCAGTTGCCTCCCAATTTAGAGTAAAAGAAAGAAAGAAAGAAAGAAAGAAAGAAAGAAAGATGACTACCAAATACGGCCCAGAAATAGGAACTTGCTTCCCTAATTGTTTATGTTGTGGTTGGAGATTGCTACTGATTGAAGTGGAGCAGCTTGCAAACAATAGGAAAGATCTGACACTCACATTTGGTTTGTTATAGTTGGGAAAATGAAGTTGTCAAGGAAGTGGAGCAAGAGCATCAGAAGAACAAGATTTGCGTATCTTTTGAGTGTGAGAAACTGAAAGCTGAAAAGGCAGCAGAGGACCACATAAGGCAATTCATGCCCAAACTTGCAGGGATGGACGCTGTTGGTAAGTTTATAAATCTCTTAAATGCCGTGTCCAGGGGATGCTATTGGTGTTTTGACTTATAACCACAATTGTGCCATTTTGTTCAAAAATTTGATGGACGATGCCAATAGGCATAGTTCACAATGTCCCCCTTCCTTTATTTGAAGGATGCTCAAAACCTGTGGTGTACCTTACATGCTTGTCGTCAAGGGAAGCATTATTTCGGATTGCAGTGGCATGGACAGATGTTAGGCATCGACCAGAATTTTGAGTTTCATCAATGTTCACTTGCTTTCTTGTGAATTGGAAGAATTATGAAAAGAGGTGGAATAATTGCCTAAAGATAATTGAGACAGGATGTATAGGAACCAGACTATTGAGTTACCTTCCATAAGATTTGATGGAAACCAGGTAAGGTAGCTGCAATATCTGGTGTCGGCTCATGAGTTGGTTTTTAAAAAAGGAAAATATCTGGATCTCGACGCTGGAAGAATTTGA
>JAOWBR010179423.1:0-10520 GCA_028571145.1 Dionaea muscipula
GAATGAAATAGTTAACCTTCGCTTCAAAAAAAAATATGAATTTTGCCTATAATATTTTTATATTTAATAAATTATATAGTGAAATATAGAAAAAAAAAATTATGAATTGTGTAATATTATGTGATGTGATGTGAGAGAGTGAGAGAAGAGGGTAGCCAATGAGAAAATTTATTTTATCCATGTAAGATAACTTAGAGAGATAAATTCAAAATGTGTTGTGCAATCTAATATAGATTAATGATTTGTTTATGGATAATTTTAGATGGAAGGATGTTTGGAAGGTTATCTCGAAGGAAAGATGAGGTAACACAGTTACAGCCACAAAAATAACCGTATGACCGATAGTTTAATTTTTTTATTTGGATTTCTTGTGGCTGTGATACTGCCACCTTACCAATCCTTCCAATTTTCCTTTCAATTTTCGTGCGAAGCAGGTTGTTTATTTATAAGTTAGAGTATATCTCATATTCCGTTGTACAAATCTAAACTAATAGTCATGTAAAGGATCCACAATAGTAGATGAAAATTTAGAGGGTGAATAGTGATAATAGTGTATAATAATTTTTAGGGTTTGAATGGAGGTTTGTAATGTGAGTGAGTGTGTATAGTGAGAGGATTGTATAATCATTTTAACAGTATACCTCACACTACACTATATTTGGAGGATGAAATAGAGAGTTGAAATTTGTTGTTTTAAGAGCATCGATACGGCAATACTAGGCTCATCAATTTTTTTTACCAAATTAACCCATGAAATTCGTTTTTTCTATTTTAATTATCCATCTTTTAAAATCTTATAAAATTAAACTCTCTATTTTAACTAATCAAATTAAAATATTTTTTCCCTTCCAAATTAACCATAATCATAAAAAAAAAATTGTAAATAGTACCTGTTCATCGTCTTCATTTTCGACAATTTGAAGAGCCGAGTAAGAGTCTTATATTGTGTGTTTTTTTAGTTTTTCGATAAATAAATTCTTTATTTTGACTAAAAGGCTCAAATGAAATACTGATGTTCTAATAGTGAGAGTGATGTGTAATAATTTCGGGAGTGTGGATGAAAATTTGGAGATGGATGGTGTGAATAGTGTAAGGAGAGAAAAATATCCATGAGATGAGCAATCTATACATATTTTTCCAACCAAACAGTAAATTAAGGCCGTGCTTGATTAATAGATAAGAAAATGGGGAATAAGTAATAATGATGGATAAGAAGTGGGATAAGTAATGATCAGATATTGAGTTGGATAAGTTATGCGATGTATTGAACTTACAAACACGTTTGATTCACAGATAAAATCATCGGATAAAAAAGTCTGTAAAAGTTCGTCGGAAAAAGTTGATCGGGAAAAATTTCGTCGGAAAAATTTCACAGTGAAAAATTTGACGGGAAAAATCTGTCAGAAAAAATTCATTGGGAAAAAAATCGCCGGAGAAAAGTTTGTTGGGAAAAAATTCGTCGAGAAAAAAGTCGGGAAAATTTTCACGGGAAAAAATTTGCCAAAAAAAAGTTCGTCGAAAAATTCACTGGGAAAAAGTTCCCTAAAAAAAATTCGTCGGAAAAAATTTCGCGGAAAAAAGTTTGAAAAAGTCGTCGGGAAAAATTTGGTGGGAGAAAATTCGATGAGGAAAAAGTCGGGAAAATTTTCAAATGAAAAAATTCGTCGAAAAAAAGTCTGTCGAAAAAATTCACTTGGAAAAAGTTCGCTAAAAAAAATTCTTCGAAAAAAGTTTCGCGAAAAAAAAATTTATCGGGAAAAATTCACCGAGACGAAAGTAAAAAAGTTCGTCGAAAAAATTATCGGGAAAAAAATCCGTCAAAAAAATTTTCGTTGAAAAAAATTCGCTGGAAAAATATTCGTCGGAAAAAAATTCGTTGGCAAAATTTCCATTGGAAAAAAATTCGTCAGAAAAAAAGTTCACCGAAAAAAATTCACAGATATTTTCTTTATCCAGCCGATAACTAATAACACTCTTCCCTATCTTTTATTATCCGATATTTTAGTGGAAAATGATTATTATTGAATAACTTATCTAAAATAATAAAATAACATCCAAACAACGAGACATAGTGACTTATTCCGAATAAATTATTCTATCCCATATACCTAAATGACCCATGGATTTGAAAATTCTATCTCATCCTCTAACGCCCTTGTCAAATTAACCCTAATGCCACAAAAACCAAAAAAAAAAAAAAAAAAAAATCATGTCACCATTTTGCAGGTGAATTTCATTTGATCAACCGGTTCGAATGGTTCGATCAAATGGATCAACTGTTCGATGCCGTCGAACCAATCGATTAGTTTGAACGAATAGATCAAACAAAAATCACGTGCAAAGTGGTGGTGTGAGTTGAAAATTCCTTTGGTACCCAATTTCTCATGGTAGTTCTCTTCAAATTTCAGAATCTCTCCTCTTTTTATCTGCTCCCTCTATCTCACTGGTTCCTGGCTAACCCCTGCGGCAGTTCACCGGCCAAGTACCCTTCTCTTCCTTCCCATCTCCCTTTTCTCCTCTTCACGCATCCTTAACTGTTTCATCTCAAATCCCTACTGTCCAAATACAATTCGCTTCATTTTATTAGCGAAATCCTAAACCATCTTGCTCGTGGGTTGCTGCCTGCTGTTCCTCGGGTGAAAGTCTAGCTTTTTAACTCATGCGATATTGATGTGTTGATGTTGAGTTCAAAAAAGGGTTACGAAGATTAACGAATGATTCGACCTTTGCTTCCAAAACATGTAGCAGCTGTGATAAAACACCAGAAAGACCCTCTAAAGGCACTCGAGATCTTCAGAAAGGTCAAAACCGAAGATGGGTTCAAGCACAATTTGTTTACCTACAAGTTTATCGTTGATAAGCTCGGATCTCATGGGAAATTCGATGCCATGGAGTGCTTGATGTCGGAGATGAGGGAGGAGATCGATAATGGCTTGCTAGAAGGGGTTTATGTGGGAGTGATGAAGAATTATGGGAAGAAAGGGAAAGTGCAAGAGGCGGTTTGTGTGTTTGAGAGGATGGATTTTTACAATTGTGAGCCGTCTGTGAAATCGCATAATGCGATTATGAATATATTGGTTGAGTATGAGTATTTTGATCAAGCCCATAAGGTTTATTTGAGGATGAAAGATAAGGGGATTGTCCCAGATGTTTACACTTACACGATTAGGATTAAGTTGTTCTGTAGGACTAGAAGACCCCATGCTGCATTGAGGCTTCTTAAGAATATGCCTTCTCAAGGATGTGAGGTCAATGCTGTTGCTTATTGTACTGTTGTGGGTGGTCTTTATGATGAAGATTATGGGATCGAAGCTTGTAAACTCTTTATTCAGATGCTTAGTTGTAGGATCTGTCCGGACGTGACGACCTTCAACAAGCTCATTCATACACTCTGCAAGAAAGGGGATGTAAAAGAGAGTGAAAGGATTTTGAATAAGGTACTCAAGAGGGGGGTTTCCCCAAACTTGTTTACTTTCAATCTTTTTATCCGAGGGTTTTGCAAGAGAGGTGCACTTAGTCAGGCTGCTAATATGTTGGATAGGGTTAGAAGAGATGGTCTTACTCCTGATGTTGTAACTTACAATACTCTGATATGCGGATTGTGTAAGAACTCCATGGTAGATGAGGCTGAAAGTTATCTGCATCAGATGGTAAATAAGGGATTTGATCCTGATGATTTCTCCTATAACACTGTTGTTCATGGTTATTGCAAATTGGGAATGGTGGAAAAGGCAGATAAGGTTCTCAAAGATGCAGTTTTCCGGGGGTTCTTGCCCGATGAATTCACTTATTGCTCCCTGATTGATGGCTTCTGCCTTGATGCTAATGTAGACAGAGCAATGGCTGTGTTCAATGATGCTGCAAGAAAGGGAGTGAAGCCGCCGAGTATAGTCTTGTATAACACATTGATCAAAGGCTTAACCCAGCAGGGTCTTATTTTACAAGCCTTGGAACTTGTAAACGAGATGTTAGAAACCGGTCGTGCCCCTAATATATGGACCTATAATATTGTTATTAACGGTTTGTGCAAAATGGGTTGTCTCTCTGATGCCGACGACCTCGTATGTCTTGCAATGACTAGAGGATGCCTGCCTGACATTTACACCTTTAATACACTAATTGATGGCTATTGCAAACAAATGAAGTTGGAGAATGCTATTGAGCTAGTGGATAAAATGTGGAGCCATGGTGTTGCGCCTGACGTGATTACTTACAATTCTGTGTTGAACGGCCTTTGCAAGACGGGCAAATGTGATGCTGTCATGGGAATCTTTAAAACAATGGTGGAAAAAGGGTGTGATCCGAACATCATTACATACAATATACTTATAGAGAGCCTATGCAAGTCCCTGGACATAGAGGGAGCTTGTTTGTTGCTTGAAGAAATGAAAGACAAGGGCTTGGCTCCAGATATTGTAACTTTTGGAACATTGCTTAATGGTTATTGCAGAAAAGGAGATCTAGATGGAGCCTACCGGCTATTCAGGAGTATGGGACGACAGTTCAAATGCTCGCACACAACGGCCACATATAACATTATGATAAACGCATTTGCGGAGAAGTTAAACATTAAGATGGCAGAGAAACTTTTTCATGAAATGGATGATGACTGCTGTCCTGATAGTTACACTTACCGTGCCTTAGTTGACGGTTTTTGTAAAATTGGAAATGGTGATTCTGGTTATAGTTATCTTCTCGAAATGATTGATAAGGGGTTTATTCCCTCCCTGTTAACTTTTGGGAGGGTGATTAATTGTCTTTGTTTTCAAGACAGAGTTTGTGAAGCTGTTGGCATTGTCCACCTTATGGTGCGCAAGGGTGTTGTGCCCCAAGTCGTCGACAATATCTTTGAGGCAGACAAAAGGGAAATTGCAGCACCAAAAATTGTTGTAGAAAACTTGTTGAAGAAGAGTTGTATAACATACTATGCGTATGAACTGTTATACGATGGCGTTCGAGATAAGAAGCTACAGAAAATGAACACTTAGTAATGATCTTTCCAAAGATCATTTTTGTGATAAGCTGGTTAGAGAGGCAGCAGCCGAGCAAGAACTTTCTCGACCTATGGTTCTAGTTCAGCTGTGACGCTTGTCCATTTGGCCTTCAAAACTGGTAAGTGGAATTAAACTCCAAGTCTTGATATATCTACTCTCGGGTTTCAAGCCCGGATTTTTGGCTGAGTTTTATACAACTGGAAGAGTATTGGTTTATAAATTCTCAATTCTCACAGCTGTTAGCTCTTGCATTCATTGTTTTTTTCCACTTCCTCTATACCTATTTCTTTCTGGCCTGTTGTCTTTTGCTTGATAGATGACTATATATTAGGCTGATATCGACTTGTACATACCGGAAATGCCCAAGATTTAGAAGCCTCGCAATGTTTATGATTTTCTGAGCCACATGTGGATCGTCACAGGCAGAAGCAACCTCATTTTCCTATGGTATGTAGAGGTAAGAATGAGATTTCCTGCAGTAAGGATATTTTAGGATGATGACTTAGAAGAGAACTAGTGATTGAAGATGGTTTGAGTCAATAAGAAAGTGTTATAGGCAATGACATTCATTCATATTTCATCCTTTTACATTCGCTTGAAATTGTGATTCTTTATCATCACAAACTGCCCCAACTTAATGTTAAGGCCCTGTTTGGTTTGGACAATTTTTTGTTTTCTGTGTTTTCTGTTTTGCAGAAAACAGAAAATACATTTGGTTTAAATTTTCTGCTTTCAGTTTTTAGTTCAAAATCTTCAAAATACAGAAAACAATAAAAAGTTGTTTTCTGCAGAAATTCTCAAAACACACAAAACATGGAAAAAAACTCAAGGCCCAACATATTATAAATTATAAATTACAAATTATAAATTATAAACCAAATACGTTTTCTGTTTTTACTGAAAACTAAAAACTAAAAACTAAAAACAAAAAAACAGACAAACCAAACAGCCCCTAAGCTTTATACTAGGGACTACTGTACTTCATAATCATTCTGCATTTTTGACAGTTTCCAATGCTGTTATGCTGGTTGAGAGAGCCTGCCTGCCTGCCTTGGTGTAGAAAGAACATCCAGAAGAAGCTGTGCAAAGGGGATGATCTGTTTTGTTGGATGTGCTACATTTCATCGTATATACCACAAGGTGAGTGGTTTATGTCAATGATTTCCCCCTTGTTGGGTTGGGTAGGCAAACCCTTGAGTTACCTCACTCGCGAGAAAAACCCCAACCCGCAAAATGTGGACTCGAGTTTCTCGCCCGTGAAAATCACCTAATAAAAAATAGAAAAAGAAAAAAAGATTAGAGGGCGTCATCAGTTTTCGTAAGGGTGCTTTTGGTTCAGATATGAATTATGAGGACAATGCTGTGGATATTTATCTCCTGCTCTGATGCTGAACAACGCCTCAAACTTATGGAGGAGGGTGGGTATACAGAACCAAGTTAAATTTTCTGCGGACAGCTTGGTTGGTTGTTTCTATATATAGTTTCTGGTTTTTGGGGGGTGAACAAAAACCATATTGGTGTTTGCAGCAGATTGTTATATCTAGAGAAGGAAAATTTGTTCAATTCAACAAAAAGATCATTGTGCTGAAATTTAATTTACATGAATATGATTGAATCTAATTTCTCCAGCCATCCATCACTCAAAGAATGAACAGAATCAGAAGTGCTCCATTTTTCAAGAATGGTTCTAAAAAGAGGGAATGTCCCTAGAAAATCGCGGCATTTAAGCTTTCTGGGAAAGTAGAATCTGAAACTGTGCATTTCAGTGCCCATATCAGCTGAAGCATCCCCTGTCTCAGACTCCAAGAGCACATAAGCAGAGCCCACTGAATATGAAGAGTATACCAGATTAATGAGTTTGACTCGCTCGGTTTGAATTGAATTCATATCCTTAACATCCTCCAGCTTCCTTCAAGGAATGAGATTATCTAAAATCTTGACGTCAGATATTATAGTAGTATCACTGTATCAGAGGACTCACATCTGAGAAATGGTTTGCTTGTTGCCAATTATGCCATGCATAAACTTCAAGATTGTTCAATGTTCTACCCAAGGCAGGAAAATGCCTCAACGCTGAGCCTCCATGTCAATCAATCAATCACGGGCTTTTTTTTCACCAGGTGGGGTTATACACATAAGATCCGACAAATATAGTGTGCAAGTGAGATTCCAGGTAATCTCAATAAATGCAGATTGATCGCCTTATGTAGACAATCATATATCAGGAAACTTTGGCACCATCTTCATCCATTGTCAAATCAGTTTTCATCATTGCAGCAACTTGGACGTAAATCCAGGTTCTATCCAGGTCAGTTCACGAGAATCATCGGTTGAGAAGTACTTGCAGTTGATCGCCTTGTGCCATGGAAAAATCTCTGATCCAATGCACCAAATCTTCATCAAGGCTATGAAAAGCATCCTAAGTTAGTTTTGTGAATATTACGATTACCATACAAAGATGAGTTGAGTTGCCTCAGGTATAATAACTCCATCCAGGTTCCTTACTCATCCAAGTTCCTTTGATTAAGCGTCTTATGTGCAAAACTTCTTCCCACTGTCCCATATCTGCACAGATGTTTGAAACGTTTATCATCGCTCCTGCGTCAGCACGGTCGAGCTCAGAAACCTTCTGGGCTGCCAGCATTCCAAGCTCAACATCTCCATGTACTTTGCAAGCAGCTAAAAGTGTTCCCCATATTAAAGCATCAGGTTGAATGGGCATGTTGTTGATGAACTTTCCAGCCTCTTTCAATCTCCCGGCACGAGCCAGGACATCAACCATACATGCATAATGACGACGACCAGGTTCAATTCCATAATCTTGTGACATTGAATTCAGATGAAAATATCCTTCTTCGACCAAACCATTATGGCTGCAAGCAGATAATACCGCGGTAAAAGTCACAGAATCGGGTTTAATCCCTTCATCCTTCATAAGTTGATAGAATCTCAGAGCCTCCGTACCTCTACCGTTTTGCGCATAACTTACAATCATAGTAGTCCAACCAATCAAGTCAGGATTTATAATTTGCTCAAATGCTTTACGACAATCGTCTATGCTTCCACATCTTGAATACATAGAAATCAGCGAACTTCCAACCGAAACTTCAGAATGCAACCCTAGTTTTATGAGAAGCGAATGCAACTGAGTTCCCATGTCAGCTTCCTTATTCAGTAGTGCAACAGCCCCCAGAACAGAAGAAACTAAATAGGAGTCAATGTCTTCTAGCTCAGCCATCAGCATTTCACGGAAAAGCACCATCACCTCTTCGACGTAACCATTTTGTGCATACCCTGAAACCAAAGCAGAACACATTACCTGATCTTTGCTGGGAAGGATGTCAAACACCGTCCTTGCCAATCCCATAGCACCGCATTTTGAGTACATATTAACAAGGGCACCACCAAGAAGAGTCTCTCTTCCAAAACCTGCACGAATGGCATAGCCGTGAACCTCCTTGCCCTTTAGCAAGATACCAAGACTAGAGAATGAACTCAACACTCCAACCAAAGTCACTTGATCAGGCTCTATTTCTTCCAAGAGCATCTCCTTGAACAACTGGATGGCTTTATTTGCATGATCATGTTCCGCAAACCCTGCAATCATTGAAGCCCATGAAACAACGTCCTTGTTAGGGATTTGTTCAAAGACCTGATATGATTCCTCCAAACTCCCGCGCTTTGAATACATTGTGAATAAGGAGCAACCTACAGAGACATCAGAGATCAATCCGGTTTTAAGTGTGTAAGAGTGTATCTGTTTCCCCACATCAAGGCAATCCACAATACTCAAAATGCTACAAGTGCAGAATTGATCAGGCTTCAGACCCTTGTGAAACATTGTACAAAACATGTCAGTTGCTTTTCTGGAGTTCTGATTTTGAGCAAAAGCAGACACCATGGCAGCCCATAAACCTACATCATCCTCAACATTATTTCTGCTTTCCGAGAACAACTTTTCGCATGCGTCGACAGCTTCAAATTTTGAATACATGTTAATCAGAGTAGTCCTCACTGCATCATCCACTGAGAATCCAGATTTCAGAATCCATGAATGCACTTGCAAAGTTAGTCCCAACATATTTGATTTTATACAAGCAGCAATTACACTTGTAACAGTGAAATTGTTGAGTTCTACCCCTGACTTTCTCATCTCACTGAAAAACTGAAAGGCAGAACTAGGGTCATCTACATGTACAAAGCCAGAGATTATTGTAGTCCACGAGACTACATTCGGTGACGGCATTCTGATGAACACCTTAATGGCCCCTTCCATATCTCCACATTTGGCATATAAATCAACTATAGCAGTTCCTACAAAGACGTCATCTCTTTCTCTTGCTCCATGTTTGATTACCAATCCATGAACTTCCTTGCCTAATTCAATCTCTTGAAGAGCAACACAAGCAGTCAAAGCACTAGAAAATGTATAAGTATTGGGTTGCAAAGACCCGTAAAGCAGCATCTTAGAAAAAAGTCCCAATGCCGTCCAATTATCACCACATTTCACTGCACCTGATATCATAGTATTCCAACAAACCACATTCTGATCACAAGGGAAATCATGGAACACCCTAAGAGCATCCTCAAGCCTCGCACTTGTCGCAAACAAATCAATCACTCCAGCCCGGATATAACCAATAGAACAAAACCCATTTTTGATGGAAAGGGAATAAATCAATTCACCACCCAATCTAAATCCCATAGCATTACAAGCGGACAAAACACTCCCATAAGTGTACTGGTTGGGATCAAACCCCATCGCAAGCATGGAACAAAAGCAACCCCACGAATCTCGAAAACGCGAATTTTGATTGAGCCCTGAAATCATTATATTCCACGAAACGATACTTGGGTGGGGAATTTCGTCAAACAGCTGGACTCCATCATCAACGGCAGACGACTTACAATACCAATCAGTCAAAGAATTTGCGACGAATACATCGGACGACGAGAGGGCTACTTTGATCAAATGGGCATGGAAAACTCTCACATCTTGGACTGTTAACTTCTTGAATTTTGCCAATTCGCTGAAGATCCTGAATTGGGTGCAAAGTTCCTCGTTTTTTGAGGTTAGAGTTGAAGGGGTTACATCAACTGCTAGACAAGTTAAGGATCTGCGAAGAGGAAAGGAGATTTTGTAGCGGAAATTTTGATGGATGAGAAAGTTCATTAGCTTCAACGGCACTGCCAATGCTCAATTCTATGAGGCAAAGGCGGTAAACGGGTAAAGTATCCAGCAACCGCAATTCCCCTTGTAAAAAACAAGATTTCACATAATAAATATAACTAACGTCCTACATTTCAACTATAAGGGGATAAAATCATTTCCAACAATACTCTCTATTTTTTAAAAAAAATTTAACTAAAATATACCGAATCCCTATTTCAATAATTTATTCCAACAATATTCTCTATTTTTTCTCTATTCCATTTAAATATTATTTTATCATAAATATTTATTTGAATAACCATTTATAAGAAAAAAAAAAAAATAATAATTTTAAAAAATAATAATATAAAACT
>JAOWBR010179434.1:0-10811 GCA_028571145.1 Dionaea muscipula
GTCATCCACATTAAACAGCTGCATCTTGATCTCAAAGTTGTTAACGTGGTCCTCCGGGTCGGTGGAACCATCATACTGCTCGAAGTGGGGCAGTCTGAGGCCCGGAGGGAAAGGAACGTAAAGCACGTCCCAAGTGAAGGGTCCTGCCGTAGGGCTCGGTGCAGCGAGGGCGGTCTGCTGCCGAGCCTAGTTCTCCATGGCAGTGTAAGAGATCTCATGAACCTCATCGTCACTGTCCTCGCTCGAGATGGAGTGGTGTTCTGGCTGACGGCGCTGAGAACTGGTCTGTCGCGGCTGGTGAGGGATGTGCTGCACTTCGGTCGGGGATGGCTGGGGGGCAAAGCCAATCTGCACGAACTTGCCTCGCTCCTCCCTTGTCGGGACTCGGCGCTCCAGAACAACTGGAGCCCGCTCCTCGACGGTGGTCAAAGGAGGAGTTTGTTGGGGCATGCGGGTCTGAGCCTCTCTCTAGAAGCGGTCCAGTATGGTACTGATCATCTGGGACACCCCCTCCCAGGTGACGGGGTTGGTTTGAATCTGGACAGGACGGCGGGGTGATTCTCCAACATCGTCAGGGATGACAGTGGTCGGGTTCACCGTAGCAGGCAAACCGATCTGTGGAGGCTGGGCTGCGAGGGCAGCAGGAGGAGGAGCCAGAGCATCCTCGGGGTTTAGGCCCTCAGGTTCGAGGTCCTCAGGATCGTGAACAGGAGGAGGGTTGTTTGTGGAGATGGGAATGGGAGGTGGAAGGTTCTTGGAACGTTCCATCGTAGTCACTAGAAAGGAAGGTCGTGACTTTCAATCTCTTCCCACAGACAGCGCCAAATGATACTCCGGGAAAAATCTTCAAGAGTGATCACCAAAGTCCCGAACAGAACCGGTTCAGAGAGGTCCGGCTGGAGATGGATCTGGTCGGCTCGGGGGAGGAGTGTGCTTGAGAGTGGATGAGTTCGATGGCCTAAAACGGATGAACAAACTCGTCAGAGGGTACCCCGAGGTGTTAGCTCGGGGAAACCGCTCCGATGCTTAAGTCAGCAGGTGAAGAAGAAGACAGAAGCCCCCTTGCAAGAGGCAGCCGAGCAGGCTATACCGAGCAAGACTTACCTAGCAGGTACTACCGAGCAAGCAATACCAGTAAGGCTTACCGAGCAAGCACTGACCGGGCAGGTAGAGGAGAAGGAAAACCGAGGAAGGCTGACCGAGTAAGCACTACCGGGCAGGTTACCGAGCAGGGCTTTACCGAGCAGCTCCAAGCGGGCAAGGGGGAGTCCAAAGTTCGAAGGAGTCCAAGCAAAGGCAAATGAACGCGTCCCTGAAGTATGGGGGGTGACCTCTATTTATAGGGGTTAGGAAGATGGCAAAATTACCAAAAAGGGCATACTGAGCAGGTATTACCGGGCAGGATACCGAGTACCGTACAAGTTTCCAAGCAAGCGTGGAATGGCTTAACCGAGCAAGTACTACCGAGCAGGTATTACTTCCTCGGTCTCACCGGGCAAGTATTACCGAGTAGGTAATACCGAGCAAGCAATTGTCAGGGAAAAGCTATTCTTTGGCTAAACCGGGTAAGGCCTACCGGCTAGGCAATACCGAGCAGGTAGCACCGAGCAAGTCATTTCTTGTGAAAAAATCCGATAGTTCCGTCCAATTTTCTGGTTCACTTATGCAAGGGAAAAATATCCGTGTATCAAATTCTATGGCAGGTTCACTCATCAGTGAGACTTTATTGTTGTTGGCTTGCTAGACCAATTATTTACTCTTAATTTCGGAAGCAATCTATTTTTTCCCATTATACTGCATCTATTTGCTGATGTACTTTTCATTATGACATGCCTACTCTTTATTGTGAAATTAGGTGGTGTATTAGAAAATCATATCTTACCACAGACCGTTATGATATTTCAGCTCAAAATCATCCTCTTCCTACCAAGGTATCTTCAATTAGTACCACAAATGAAAGTAAGAGAGTTACTATTACTGAATTGTGTTCGATTGTATTGGATCGACTTATTGTTAAGCTGTATATGTTCTCACATTCAAATGAGACTTATTTTCTTTTGTGATATCTAGCATTTATGATGCTCACTTTTCTCTCTCACTTTCGTTGGTTTAAATGATATATTTTAACCAAATCCATTTTAAACTATGAACTATTGGTTAATTTTCATATGAATTTGAAACTATTGAATTTAACAAAACGATGACCCGAAGTTATGATTTGGTGACAAATTAATGAGTGTTTCCATACATGTGAATCATAACGGAGGAGCAAACTGCAAATGGACGTGGACCTAAAATGACGTGGTTTTGATTTTTATTTTTAAAAAATTTTTAAAACTCAATAAAAAATATAAAAATTCTAAAAACATTTATAGTCCGTTTAGAATTTTAAAAATTTCAAAGATTCTAAAAAACAAATTAAAAATTTTGAAAAATATTTAAAAAATAGAAAAACAGGAAAAATGAATACTAAATAGATTATAAAATTTTAGAAAATACTGAAAAATAAAAAAAAATCGTAAATTAATAAAATAACTTAAATTAGTAGACCCCAACCTCGAACCACCCACCCTGAACCAGACCCTGACTCTAAAAAATAATAAAATGAGAGCAACAGATATGAGGTTGTAATGAGATATAGTACAAGTGTTTATTTTCTTTACAGGCTTCCGTTAGAGTGTTTACCGTGCCTTGGCACGGGCAAATCCTAGTCATATTACATAACATGATTGCTGAGGATGAACAAGATACATACTCGGGTCATTTTAAAGATTACACATACGATAATCCAAATAATGACATACCAATAGCTTCAATTGACCATACCTCTCTTGCAAATTATGAATCATATATTCAGAGAACTATCCAAGTTCGTGATAGAGCGACACATCATCAACTTCAAGTAGACTTGGTTGAACATTTATGACAACGTTTCGGAGAAGAGAATTAGACTTATGAATTTAATGTATCTTTTTATTAATTACGCATGTAATGTTGTTTTTATTATTTTCGAAATGATGTAGTCTATCAATTTTAATAATTTGCGATTTATTATTTTCACTTTTTAATTTTTTTTAATTTATTTGAAAAAATGAATTATGCAACGATTCCTTTGAATTATGTGAATTTGAAAAAATAATTACTCAAAAAATTATTATTTAAAAAATCCGAATATAAATAATATGAATTTATTAAAATATTATTGATATATGAATCTATTATATAATTAAGAAGGGTGTTTGAATTTGAAAATATCTCCCATGTGGCACAAAGTTATCTCATGTGGATGAGAGAGGGAGAGGGAGATATGAGAGGAAATAAGAAAAAATAATCAGTATCTTCGGCACGATTGGTATTTCACCTCTATTGAATTTAAAATATTTATTATATTTTAACTAATTCAAAGGGTGAAGTGTTGATCGTGTCGAAGACACGGGTAATCGGTAATCTTTAGTAAAATAATATGAGTTGAAGAAAATAATATAGGTAAATAAAATAATGTGATGATGTGGAGTATCAGATGATATTCATTGGAAGGAACAGTATCAGGTTGGGTATCAAGTGAAGAGAGAATATGAATGATGATGTGGAATGAGATGATAGCCTATTGAGTATCACCCACTGTCTATAGTCTAAAGAACGTTGTCGTCAACGCACAGTTTCTATGAGCATCTCCAAGGGAAAGATGTAAAATGGGTTGTATTTTTTGTACTTTACAACCTTAAATAGTGTAGAATAGGGGTTACAAAAAATTTAGATTCCAACCATGAGTTGTAAATCCTAACTAGCACTTTTTTTTTTTCAACGTTAAGGATTTGGATGTAAATTTAGATCCCCAATTTTAAAAGTTATATTTTATAACCATAAATAGGACAATGATTGGATTTTATCTTTTAAAACTTTTGGTTGTATAATTATATTTATGGATTTTACAATATCACCACTTAGGTTTGAGATGCTCCGATCCATCGAAAACAAGAGTACTTGGGGCACACCCCCTCGGGGCACACCCTTGCCTCGGGGCGTGTGCCTGACCATTTTGCCCCTTTTTCGTATTTTTTATTCATACGGTAGTATATTGCCGTACTATCCCTCAATATACGATAGTATACTACCGTCTTGTCATTTTTTAAAATTTTTTTGTAAGTGACCATACGGTAGTATATTACCGTATCGTCACTTATACTATTGTTCACTCACATTATATGTTTCGTATATATTATAAATGATAATGATAATTAATTACGAGCACCAAATGGTACATTCATAAATATAAACCCAATTTATATTTTTTTATCCATCCTTGTGACGTCGACGATGTGTGTTGATACCAATTTGCCCATATTGATATGAAAATCATCCCACAAACGCGTAAACAAACGCGTAAACACAGACCCTTTTTTCCTCTCCTCGACAAGAAGTCCACTCTGCAAATTCTTTCCTTCTTTTTCTTCACAAGCAGCAAACAACAACGATACCTCTCTCTCTCTGAATCTCTTCCTCACTCCCCTCTCGTTGACGGGTAAGCTTCTCGATCTCTCCGTCCCAATTCGAATTATTTGGCTTTGCTGTTTCCCTAACATGATTCGATTTGATTCCCTGTTCTGTGATCGCTACTCATCGAATTTATGGCGGCAAAAAGCCATTCGGATCAGCTCTTTGGTCCTTGGCTGTTGTTCTTGTGGATCCGATTTTCATGGTTGGTTCAATCTCGTGTTTATTGTTTGCTAGTGATCATTATGACTTTATAGCAATCTTTTGTAGACTGGGTGTTTCCTTTTCCTCTATTTTTTTTCCTATGTGGGATTTCGTCTGTTGTAGCTAGAATGCATGATTGTCTCTGACGGTTAAATTTGATGTAATTGTGTGGGAATTTCTTCGGGGTATTGTAACTTTTTTGCTTGCGAGTGTCCCAAGTATGATTCAGTGTACCAGGTCCTGTTGTTGCGTCACTGCTTTGAATTTGTGTCATTTGATTTTATTGAGCCAATGGTGATTCTGAATTATGACAGGTAGTCTTGGGAAAGAACATAAAAAGGAGGGAATACTATTGGAGAAATAGATTGGAATGGCTAACAATGCAGCGGAATGTGCTGAGAGGGCGACGAGTGACATGTTGATTGGTCCAGATTGGGCTATCAACATTGAGCTGTGTGATATCATCAATATGGATCCGGGGTATTGTTTCTCTTATTGTTTGGTATAAGTTGATTGCGTTACAGATAGCAGATGCGGTACCTTACACTGGGAAAACAATAGTAGTTAATATTTTGTGCTGGACTGTCAAAATACGATGCCATTATGATGGCTCTTTGTATACGTTCTCTCTCTGCCTGGGGCAAGCTGTTTCTATATGTGAATTGAGTATATATTTGGCTTTGCTTTCTTAGTCTTATTGCTGATATTCTTCTTAAATGGAGCAAAATTTCAGGCAAGCAAAGGATGCTTTGAAGATAATAAAGAAGCGTCTTGGAAGTAAAAATCCAAAAATTCAACTTCTTTCACTTTTTGTTAGTATCCTTCTCCTTCTATTTCTGGTTTGGTCGCACAATCATGAGCTCCTATTTGAATGTGTTAACATACATTTTTTTGTTAAAGGTGATACCTTGAATAGTTGGCCTTGATGCCTGTTCCATCTTTTTCTGAATCCTAACGCATGTTTTTGGCCTAATCCAACTTCTTGAACTTTTATTTTCACGTGATATCCATGTAAAACTTGATGATATGCATGTTAGGTAGTGAGTTTGAAATGAAAGATTTGGGCCAGCCCAGTGTAGTAGAATGAGGGTATGGGTAACAGTAACCAGATATGAGCAAGATGCTCTGATGAAATTGGGATGGGAAATAGAAAGAAACATAGTATATGTGAGAATGAGAAGGGAATTTGGGATGAGGGGCAGATAGAAAAAGGACGAGGAGAACGTGAAGGGGGTGAGAACACAGACCCTAGGGATGAGAAGATCTCAGACAGAATTGGAGGAAGAGGATTCAGATTCAATTCAATTCTTTAATATCCTTTACAATTACAAGTCTTGACTTATTTATAGGCTTAATATTCTGAAATAAAAAATACAAGAATACAAGAAAATGCCATGTGTCTATTGGGCATCCTCCCAAGTAGCTTCTGCCGGGTCTAAGTTTACTCATTGAATAAGACATTGCTCTACCTTCCTCCCCTTCTGGGTTATATCTCTTCGATCCAGTATGGCTTGTGGCTTTATAACCATCTGCCCTTCGTCATTGAGGAGAGAAGGTTCTGAGGATGAAGTACACCCTGCCGCCATATTGCCCTTGAGGAGGGATACATGAAAGACATTATGGATGAGTGCAGTGGGGGGCAGTTCCAACTCATAAGCCACACTCCATATCTTCTTGGTCACCTTGTAGGGTCCGAAATACCTGGTGACAAACTTGAGACTTTTCCTCACCGCCACAGTACTTTGTCTGAATGGCAACAACTATAGATAGACCATATCGCCTTCTTGGAACTCCTTTTCCCTCCTCTTCTTGTTAGCATATGTCTTCTATTTGGATTGGGCTCAGGCTAAGTTCTCCTGTAATTGCTGTTTCATTTTCTTATGCCTCAGCATTTCCTTCTCAACCGTGCCCACGACGGTGGATTGATCTGTTGGGATACCTAGCTTAGGCGGTGGGTACCCATATAATGCCTCAAAGGGCGTCACGTTCAAGCTCTTGTGATAGTGGGTGTTGTACCACCACTCCGCTGCTGGTAGTCATGAAGCCCATTGCTTGGAACCTTGTAAACACATGAACATCAGGTAATCTTCCAAGCAATGATTTACCCTCTCAGTTTGACCATCGGATTGTGGGTGGTAGGCGGTTGACATGCATAGCTTGGTGCCACTTAAGCGGAATATTTTCCCCCAAAATAGACTGGTGAAGACTTTGTCCCGATCTGATATGAGTGTGGCGGGGTAGCCATGTAGCCTCACCACCTGGTCGTGGTATAATTGTGCTACCTTCACCGCAGAGGAAGGGCGACTGAGGGGCATGAAGTGGACATATTTGGTTAGCCTATCCATCATAACTGGGATAACATCATAGCCATGGGATCTTGGTAGGCCCTCAATGAAGTCCAGACTGACTGAATTTAATGCTTGAGTGGGGATAGACAGTGGTTGAAGGAGCCCTGCCGTTGAGTTCAAAGGCTTGACACGCTGGCACACTTCACAAGCCTTGATAAATTGGTCCACATCACCCACAAGTCCGGGCCAGTAAAAACTTTCTCTTATCTTCCTCCAAGTTACCTCAATTTCAGAGTGACCTCCATGAGGTGTGTCATGATAATCTTGTAGGAGTTCGTTTCTCAGTTAGCCCGTGACACCAATATACAACTTTTTCTTGTGGCGCAATAACCCGTCAACTAAACTGTATGGGGCTAAGAATGGGGATTAGAGGTCAGGGCCTCGAAGAGGCTTTGAGCATAAGGTTCAGCTTGGTAACTCCCTCGTATATCCTCCATCCAGTTTGGGACTATCGTCACCATGGCGCCATACTGCTCCTCATGGCGCCGAGACAGTGCGTCAGTTGCCTTGTTCTCAACTCCCTTCTTGTACTCGATCTTGTACTGTAGTCCTAGCAGTTTAGATATCTCCCTCATCTGTACACAAGTGGTCAACCTTTGCTCTAATAAATGTTTGAGGGGCTCGTGGTCAGTCTTGATTATAAATGGTATTCCCATCAGATAGTGCTTCCACTTTTGTACTGCTGCCAACACGGTCATAAATTCCCTCTCATACGTAGAAAACTTTTGATTCTTGGGTCCAAGGGCTTTGCTGAAATAGGCTAGGGGTCGCCGCTCTTGTATTAGCACCACCCCAATTCCAGTGGTTCAGTCGTCAGTGTCAATGATGAAGGGTTTGGAAAAGTCGGGTAGACCAAGTACAGGGGATGTACTCATGGCCTCCTTCAAGACTTCAAACGCGGCGTCAGCTGCCGGTCCCCAAATGAATGCATCCTTCTTCAACAGGTCAATGAGCGGCTTGGCGATGATCCCATAACTCTTGATGAACTTCCGGTAGTATCCAGTCAAGCTAAGGAATCCTCTCAATCCCTTGAGTGTCTTTGGATTGGGCTAAGTTTTCATGGCGTCAATTTTCGAGGGATCAGTGACCACTGTTCCATTTGAGATGATGTGGCCCAGGTGCTCCACATGGCTCACAGCGAAGGAGCACTTGGACTTTTTAGTATAAAGTTCATGGCGTCGAAGTACTTCCAAGGCGACACGCAGATGCTTAACATGCACCGCCATGGTGGGGCTGTAGATAAGGATGTGAATGAACTTCTGAAGATAAGACTTGTATACTTCATTCATTAGGGATTAGAAGGTGGTTGGGGCGTTGGTCAAGCCGAAAGAAATCACCCTAAACTCATAGTGTCCGCCATGAGTCCTGAACGTCGTCTTATGTTCATCGCCCTCCTTCATTCGGATCTGATGGTAGCCACTCCTTAAGTCCAGCTTGGTAAACACCATAGCCCATTCAAGTTCATCAAGTAAATCGTCAATAAGGAGGATGAAGTATTTATCCTTAACTGTTATCTTATTGAGGCGTCGGTAGTCCACACAGAATCGCCACGATCCATCCTTTCTCTTCAACAACAGGATTGGGGAAGCAAATAAGATGTGGGATGGTTGGATAATACCAGTAGTGAGCATTTCTTCCATAAGCTTCTCCACTTCGTCCTTTTGGAAGTGAGCCAATTGGTAAGGTCGGAGGTTTACTAGCGTGGCACCAAGTACCAAAGGGATAGAGTGATCATGCTCCCTTGGTGACGATAATGACCTTGGCTCTTCAAAAACATCTTTGTATTCTTCCAACAAGCTCTGCACCTCAGAGGGTATGTCTTGATTGTTTGGGTCCTTCGTCATGGACGTCGACTTCTCTTCTCGTCTCCGTGGCACCATCAATTTCTTCATCTTTTTTGCCAGGTACAATTGGCAAAGCACAACTCCCTTAGCTCCTTTTCCAAGCTTTTTTGGCTTTGAGGCACAAGTTGGCCTTATGTCTTCTTAATCCCCTTGAGTTCACATAACTTACCATCTTTCATGAATGAAATTTTAAACTCGTTGAGGTCAATGGTGATAGGGTTGTACTGCTTCATCCAATCTAGCTCGAGTACCCGGTCACAAGTCCCTAAGTCAAGAATGTTAAGGTCTTCTTGAAAAGGTTTCCCGCTCATGGTCCACGAGAAATTCGGGCACATGGCGTGGCTAATCATACTCTCTCCATTAGCCACCGCCACCCTTAATGGATTGGTGTCCATTACGGAACACTCAAACTCTTGGACTATGATGGCGACGATAAAGCTCAAGGTGGCGCTACTATCCACTAGGATGATCAGTTCCCTTCCTCCCGCCATGTCTCTAACCTTCAAGACATGCTGTGGCATCAAGCTTGATAGTACTTGGGTAGGAACTTCCTCTTTCTATGGCGTCGCCTTGGGCATCCTCGTAGACTTCCTCTTCTTCCTCCACTACCATCTCATCGCTATGTTTAATTTCATCATCTTCCATGTTCAACAGTTTTGGGTTGCAACGATGACCATGAGTATACTTCTCTTTGCACTTGAAACATTTTCCTTGGGCTCTTAGATCAGCATATGAGCGGTTTGTGGTATTGTATGGTTTAGGTTGGGTTGTGTTTGCATTTTGTGGGGTGTTTGGTCTTGTGGCGGTGGTTGTTGTAGCTGTGGCGGAGGATTTGTTGGTGAAGGGTTCAGGGGTAAAGATTGACTTAGGCCTCTTGGCCAGGGAGTCTATCGCCATCTCTTTTAGTTTCGCTTGTTGAAATGCCTCAGGAAGTGTCCTAGGCCTCAACATTTTCACCACAACCTTAATTTCTTCCTTCAAGTCTCCAACAAAACTTGAAATAAAGTACTCCTCGGACTGTTGAGGATATACCTGTAATAATTCATATCTCCTTTCTTCGAATTTTTCAATGTACTCCTCAACCTTCCCCCTCTGCATCAACCTATTAACTTCCTCTACGACATCCTTCTGATACTCATTTCCAAATCTTGCCGCCATGATATTTTTAAACTCTTTCCAGTTTCTCATCTCCTCTCTCGTCATGACTCCATATAGCCACACTTCGGCCTTATCAGTAAGGTACATGGCCATCATCTCAACCTTCCGCCATTCTTCAGTATTCATGACACTGAAGTACTTCTCAGCCTTCCTTATCCAACTCCTCGCATCAGTACTATCAAAAGTAGGGAAGTCCAGTCGGGGTAAGTGGGGATGATGTTATGGCGGGGGTTCAGTTGGGATAAATGGTTGGGTATATGGTGGGTAATTTGGTGACATTGGAGGGGGTATATGAGAAGATGAAGCTTGGTTTTGGCCTAAAGGCTAGAGCCTTAGACACCCCCAGGCGCAACCCTTTCGAAGAGGCGCGCCTCAGGCACCCTAGGCGCGCGCCTTGGTGGTCAGGCTTAGACGCGCCTTTACGCCTAGGCTCTAGGTTAATATATATAAAATTTTTAAAACCTATAAATTTTTTTGTTAAAATAATTAATGAAATAAAAAAAAGAAAAGAGGAGAAGAGGAATAGACATGCCAAAATCAATATATATATCGGTACCACTCTTTCCTTTTTTTTTATTGCTCCTTGTCGTCGTCTTCTTTTTTTTTTTCTCAAGATCATCTTCTTCCCTTTTTTTACCGTTCATCCGATAAACAGTGTTTTTTACTGTTCGATGAACAATATTTTTTTACTGTTCTTCGCCTTTTTCCCTTGGTTCATCGTTTTTTTTTTTTTTTTCTTTTATTAATATTTTTTAACTAACAT
>JAOWBR010179445.1:0-10810 GCA_028571145.1 Dionaea muscipula
AATAAATAAAAATATATCAATATTATAGTAAAAAAATTAAAAAAAATTGACAATGACTTTTATTACAAATTTAACTTTTATAAAAATATTCATTTATAATTAATATTAACATATAAGATTAAGTTGTTAGAGAGATGAAAATAAAATTTAAATGGGTTACGTGATGTTTATAGATTTAGAGGTTTGTGACGTGATATTTATAAATTTATGAATTATGATGTGGAGTTTATGAAAAAGTTGTGTAATGTATAAGGTTTAGCAGGGGAAGACATGTGTGGCAAGGAAAAGGTTAGGCTTCATGGTTGTCATCGTGTATGAGGTTTGGCTTGAAACGAACAATAGAATTTTCAAATTGGTTGTCAACCCGCCTAGTTATCTTATTGGCAGGGTGATACATCAGTTAGGATTATAGCTGCTGGTTTGTATAGGGTGTGGTTGTTTTGATGTACAAAGTTTTTAGTTGAATAAATTTTGCTTGCTACTTCAAAAAAAAAAAAAAAAAAAGTTGTGTAATGTAATATAATATAATATAGATAATAATATATAATAATAGTATCACACGATACACAATGAAATTTTGGAAATAAAATATTGTGAATTTGTATAAACGGATAAGAAGAAAAAACAAGTGAAAAGTAATTATTTTTATTAGAATATGTAACGCGTGCATGCATAAAGCTTTATTTGTATCGTGGATTAGATTATACATGTTATTTCGCTTGATGAGAGTTATAGCTTATTAAAAAAAATTCTTTTGAGTCAACGACACAATACAATATTTTTCGTATTTATTGAATTTCCTCTTCTGATTATTGATGAGAGTCATGTCAAGCCCATAAAGATCAAGTTCTACATTTAGAGGTTGTTGTGTGAACATGTTCTGTGGTAGATCAGGTCCAGCACTGCTATTAGCCTTAGGATTTTGTGCCGCCCTGGTCCTTTCTTCGGCTAGAGGCCATCAATTGTTAATAAAGTAGTGGTGCTATGCTTTAGGGTTTATAAGTTTGGATCTGACATAATCCTTTTGTCTAAGATATATAGAATGTATTGATCAATTTATAACAATCGATGAGGAGGGGATTGATTTGTTGGTGGATGAGATATTAGAAAAGATACGAATGAGGGCGTTGTATTAAGAAGAGGTAAGAAACGTTCAAGAAGATGCCTTAACTGATTCGTATTCGAGATGAAACATAAAATGCTATTTACAATTGCAAACAAATATATTGTTGTCACGATAAATTTGTTTGGATATACTCAAGTAGATAGGGGAGATTTGGGTAGCAATGAATGAATAAGAAGTTTGTGTTGGATAAATTAATGGATATGATGTAGCTAGGTTACTAGCTAGTATCTCCCTAGCTTTGAATATAAATGTTATATTGATAAACTATTTCAAATAGACCCCTCTAATTAGGATTGACTGCATTGATCAGCTAAATAGTCTCGTATAATCAACTTTACTTATAAGTAAATGGATTGTTTTGTTTTTTTTTCTCTTCTTTAAGGCCTCTTTTTATAAATAAGATATATTTTGTCTTCTTTCTTCTCCTTTAGTCATTGATTATATTGATAAGTTAAATAGACCCCTCTAACAAACTTTACTTATAATTAAATGGTTGTTGTGTCAACATATTTTGTGGTAGATCAGATCCAACACAATCTATTAGATTTGCTATTGGCGTTAGGATTTTACGCTACCCTGATCCTTCGTTCGGTCAGAGGCCATAAATTGTTAATATATTAAGTAGTGGTGCTATGCTCTGGGGTTGATAGGTTTGGATCCGACACAATCCTTTTGTCTAAGTTAATGTTAAAATGTAGTGATCAATTTATAATGAGTGATGAGGAGGGGTTGATTTGTTGGTGGATGAGACATTGGAAAAGCTACGGATGGAGGCGTTGTATTAAGCGGAGGTGAGAAACGTTTGAAATGATGCCTTAGTTGATTCGCATTTGAGATAAAACATAAAATACTACTTGCAATTAGAAACAAATGGATTGTTGTCATGGTAAATTTGTTTATATATACTTCAAGTAGATGGAGGAGATTTGAATAGTAAGAAATTGACAAAAGGTTTGTTTTGAACGAATAAATAGGTTGCAGCTAGGTTATTAGCCACTACCTAGACCTATCTATGAATATAAATGTTACATCGATAAACTAGCTCAAAAGACCCCTCTAATTAGGAATGATTGCATTGATAAGTTAAATAGTCGTTGATATACCTGGAAATGACCCCCTACCCCACGTGGACAAACGGATAAGAGAAGCAAGCGGGTTCACGGCGCAAACCGGGAGAAGGCTGACCCGACTCAACCCGGGCAAATCTACTCCACTCTCGGCCTCACTATCAGAGCACCTCCAAGGATCGGGCAGAATGCTGATTCGTCGAGTAGAGCTCCACCAACCACTGGACAGATCTGTCGGGCAGATCTCCATCCCCGAGCAGCCCTTGACGTTGAGTAGATGTAGATCTACTCAACGTGGACCTCCTCCTGCTCAGATTTGATTTACAACAACCCAACCCTGTCTGGAGTGTACAATTACTGACCGTTCGTCGATCGAAACTCGTATAGAATCATAAATGTTCAGCTTCCTCTTCAATAAATAAGAGGCCACCCCGTTGGCCCCTTCGTATAATCTATGTTTTTTTCCGAACTCCTCTCTACTTTCTCGCTTAAGTGCAGTCCTACGTGCTTGCTCATTTTTTTAGGACAACGAGTTGGATCCTTCAACACTTAAGCCGAATTTGAGTTGGCTTAACTCGTTGGACCGTTCTTTCATTGGTTCGACCGCACGGAGTTAGTTTTCGAGCCGGTTGGTATTTACTTGGGGATCATCTCAAAAGGTCAATTTCTAATTTTATCAATATCTTTAATTTTTTAAAAAAATTCTCATCTGTACTCACACTCATCCTCGCTATCCTATCTACTTTTTTTTTCTCTCATTTTCCCTTCTCTATGTCATGTAAGACAAATACTGCCATGAATGACAAAAATTTAAACATCAATTATTCCATATAATATAGAGATATTCCTTATAATATAGATATTTATAATATAAAGGAAAAAAGTTTCTTGAATTTCCTTATAAAAAATTATCGAGATTAAATCTTATCGGATCGGATTGAATCGATTTTTTGATTGACCGGATTTTGTTGAGCAGTCCTAATCCTTCTAGGCTCGTTTGTTTTGCGGATGAGATAGTGTGAGATAATTAATGAAGAGGGATAAGGAATGATGAGATAAGAAGAGGGATAAAGAATGAGATAATAATTTTACAAACTTGTTTGTTTTGCGGATAAAAATCGACGGGATAAAAATTTTAACCTACGTTGACCGACGGTTAACGCCGTTGACCACCGATCGCCGGTCGAAGTTGGTCGGAATTTGGCCAATCGCCGAAAACTGGCCAGAATCCGATCAATCGCCGAAAACTGGCCGGAATCCAACTGGAATCCGACCGATCAACTACCGATCAACGATGGTCAACGGTATTAACCGGCAACTTCCTTATTCCACCGGGGTGGGATAAGGAAGTAACACCTTCATGCTACTTGGTTATCCCATCATTAGAGGATAAAAGAATGGTGAGATTTGTAATTCCATCATTTTTTACCCATAACAAATAAAAGATAAGGAGATGACGAGACTACTTAATCCTATCAGATTTCCTTATCCACCAATCTTCGATGTTTCAGCCAAGAAATGGGACACTCCCCCCCTCCGCCTTCCCCGCCAAAACCCCTTCTAAATCAGCAAAATACAGTAGACGGGGCTTTGCGATTATGCGGCTTAGGGTTTGGGCGCCTGCCTTCGGCTGCCTCCGCCTGTCGTCGGCGATCTCCTTCAAGAAAATAGTTGATTCTCCGGCGACGTTGATGTTGCCCGAGCAAACGTACCTCGAAGCTAATCATTTTCCCGAAGATAATATTCCGTTGTCTGAGGTTAGGTTTATGCTTTGTGAATTTTTTCTTTATCCAATTGGCTTTCAAACTTGTGCAGGTGAAATTTGAGTTCTTTATACATTGTATAAGCATGTTTAGATCAATGCAGATTTGCATTTGCTTCTTTCACGACGAATCTAATACCAACCTTCATGTGGATTGTGGTGGCTAGCATATGATACTATGTGCTGAGAATAGAACATGAAGTGTTTTGATGGGGTATAAGAAGCAGAAACGGGTGGGCTGTGGATTTGAATTTAGAATCATTTCTTAGAATCACTCACCCACATATCACTTGGTATTTGGAGGAGAGTATTACAATGTCGACTGAATTCATCACTAGAAGTTAAAGAACATTTGGTATGCTATGTGAGTGGTGGAGAATATTTCAATCAAAAAGCAGGAAATATGTGAGTGGTGCTCGCTGCTCACTCTAGAATTATCTGGTCAATGAGAGATATCACGAAGCTATGTGAAAAGGGTACTCGATAAGCATGAAGGCTCATGTGAGCGTATCAGAAAACAACTTTTGGTTTTACATAAGACAAGCCTACCCTTGAAAGTGTTAATATGATGATTAATGTTTGTAGTGAAACAATTCCAGGAGAGGCAAGAGGACCTCCTGTCAGTGTTATTGATATGTGTGACAGTGTGAGTAGAAAAACCAAATATCCATGAGGTAATTGGGAATTGTCGTGGAGATTTTTTGAGGAGAAAAGGAGTTTTGGCATCATATACCTGAGTTTGGAAAGGTGTGTATCTTGATGTTGTTTGTAGCATGAATTCTCATGCTGAGAGACTAGTCCTTTTCTACTGTACGTGTTACGTTTTATGCCTGTATATACAACAACAACAAAATGACCACTTCTCATTGGGTGGGTTGGTCACACGTATACGTAGGATATATGCATATGCTAACCTTATTCAATGGTGTTGGTGGGCTAAGTAGACACATGATGATTCCAAGGTACCATTCACCCGCACTGCATTGATTGTTATAGCATTATTTGTGTAGAGCAGACAAACTACGTAAATACATGGAATACAATAGATATACTGCTCGGTGATGAATGATTTTGTGGATCTCAAAGAGCTTGTAGCCTTGTAAAATATTAGGGAGAGTTTTTTTTTTTTTGGTTGCTAAATTGAGAGCATAGGAGTGTCTGGTCTGGAGTGAACAAATTTATCACAATGTCAAGAGGTGTATCAAGGCAACTTGAGAATAGAAGCCGCCCCAGCCAAGAAGTGGTTAAAATATTTCAGGATAATAACGAAGATATGTTGGGAGACTGTTAGGTAGTCGACAACCAGCGTATTATAATTGTCGGATCTTGTATGTATGAATCTTACGGATATATGTTGTCGACCCCACCTAGTGAGAATTGGGTCCGTTATTGTTTGTTTGTTTGTTATTGTTTGTTGGGAGACTGATAAGGACATTATTTTTGGCACTTAAACGGATTGATTCTAGTGGAGATATGTTGTGAATTTTTGTTTATGAGACATTACCTGTCAAGTTTCTGAAAAGGAAATATTGCATGGTTGCAAATATTGAAGCTATAGATGTTGGGTGTTTAATTGGTTAAGTATAAATGAATGGTCATGTTGGAGGTCAAGATGTTCAAATGTACATGTGGCCATATTAGATGTAATACCAGTGAAAGATGAGATGTTGTGGATCCGTTGGTGGTGGTTTAACCACATAATGAATCTCCGAATAACCATGTTAGGAGAAGTGCTGATATGGAAGAGGCTTTATGCAAGATGGAGGAAGTAATAATTTTAAAAAATATTTATTTACCTAAAAAAAAAGCTGATGACATTTTTGTCGGACAAGGAAACAATCAATGGTGATATAGTATCACATCTGATATATGTGGAGTGAATTCTGGAAGCAACTTACAACATTCCAAGGCACCCAATTAGTTGGGAAAAAGTCTTTAGTTTTGTGTGTTGATCAAGTTTAATCTATCAAAATAAGGTAATTCTGTGTTAAAATCTTTCCATTTGGTAAGGAAAACTGAAGCAATTGTTAAACCTTTGCGTTACTTGGGATGCTGAGATCTTGGTTTAATGTGCTTAAGTTTATTGATTAGTTAGTAACTTGGGCAGGTGGAAAGAAGAGAAGAACAACCGTGATCTCTAGAGCTTCTAGAGGGAGGGGATCATCTGCGCCATCGAAGGTTTAGATGGGAATTGATTTAAATTTGTATTACAATCTGAGCTCTTTTTGGAGGCTGCAAGTTGATTGCAAGGTTACTCTTGGAGTTCAGTTCGATGATAGTTTTTTGATTGTTTGGTATTCAGTCTGATTTGAGGACCTTGATCTTTTGCTTCAGACATATTATTGGCTTTATGCGGAACTTTAGGTTAGTGTGTTGTGTTGGGTCGTTTGAAAGCTGCTGCTAGAGAGCTAGAGAGTTTTTGGTTCAGTTGCAATCTAGCAAACACTAGTGCTGCATCTGGAGATAAATTGGATTGCTTTTATGGCAGTGGCAGTAGACCTATTATTTCTCGATGTAGAATATAATTGCTCACATCATCTTTTTCCCTGTTGTAGAAGAAGAAAGTTAGCTGCAGATGGGCTTGCAACTATGTTGTATTCAATCTCAAGGGATGTATATTTTAAAGCAGTGTCTAGTAGTTTTTGTTCTTCCTTATGATACATCAGTGGAGGTTGCATTTCTCCTGCCAAAGTGAAAACAACGAAACGAGCAGAATGAAACAGTACTTGTCTATGGAAAGAGTGAAATGGCGGAATGGGATTAACGAAGTGCCTTACTTGGTGACAAAGATCGTTGGCTTTTTCACATATTTCCTTTCTAGGTGTTCTAGGTAGAATGAAAAGAGAAGGTGTGGTTATAGACTTATCCAATCAAGTTCAATGAAGTTGAATTGGTTATTCATCATCATCGTCATAATCACGTCCTCTTCCCACTAGGTAAGGTTGATCACACGTATCCGTATGATATATATACGTAAGGTCTGACAAATATAGTGCCCTGGCTATCGGCTACCTAACACGTATTATCCTAGTCTAATCCGCGGATTAGGTTAGAGCTAAATATAGTAATATATAATAACATGATTGATTTAATTCTTTCATGCTTTGGTTTCAGATGTCTGAAGCAAATTGCTCACACACATGACCAACATCGAGTGTTAACTAACCAAATTGACCTTTAAACTAGTTCAAGCTATAAGAGTCTAACTTAAAAGCGTTGCTGAAGTTGCATAAATACTTGATGGTCTGGCCGGAATCCAACAGAACCTGCCATGAAAGACTTGCTTAGAATCACCCTTCCCTGCTTTCATGATGATTGTCATTCCCTCTGCAAATGGCAACACTGATGACATTTGGCATGACCATGGGAGAAGCTGAATGGTTGACTACAACCAAGTGTTGCTGCAGAACAAGTACTCCATTTGATTCTTCCGGTCTACGTCCAACCCAAATTCCATATTTTTCAACAACTGGTGCATGAAACCCAATCCAGGTATCTTCCATTTATTTGCTGGCATCAAGGGGTTTATAACCCTTGTCTTAGAACTATCCATTGCATATCCAATTCATGACTGGACATGGCCCTGATTTGGGCTTGGTGAACCTTGCGCCGAGTGCACTTGCCATCTTAAACATCTTGTCTGAGATGTTTAAAAGATGATGTTCACAGTTTACTTCAGGAACTCAGCTCCACTACCAGTTAAGTGTTTAATTGCATCATTTTAATAGTACGGAAATGATGGATTAATTGAAAATATTATGCATTAATTTTATTAGTATTAGTATTGGGAAATTTAGGTTACTCTTCTTTAGAAAGTATTGTTTTCTGATGGGCATTTAAGAGGTTTGTTGCATCGTGAGATTGGAAAGGGTTAGATTCCTTTTCGCTTACTTGGAAGTGGAAATGTTTTATTAGATGTGTTGTGTATGCTGTTTACAGCATATTTTTCCCCTTGTTGCAAGATGCCATCAATGAGAACTTGTATTCATTTATTGTTCTTATACCCTTTCTATGATACACTATCAGCTTTTGCACTATTCCAACTTGAATTGAACTACTCTGATCAAACCAGTTTTTGGGCCGAGCCAAATTACTTTTTCCTTTTTCCTTCGTCCTTGCGATGGTTCGACCTAGCGGATCACACATGTCGAAGTATGTTCTCATTTCAACTAGAATTATTAGAGATACTGACATTTCAACCAATATTACTAGGAATAATGACGTTTATTTTGGGTGGGTATTTTTTCTTTTCTCTTCTATTGGGGAAAGAGAGGGGGGGGAAGTAAAAGAAAAGGGGTAGTGGGGAGTCACCGTTCATATATTTGTGGTTGTCCCCAGAGAAAGTGACGGCTGAAAACTAATTAGTTTGGGGACGTTGTTGTTTGTGTTATGATGGCTCATAAATCAACATTTGCTTATTGTGCCCACATAAATTAAGAACTCCCCCCACCCCCACATCCACCTCCACATCTACGGGACCTCTTTCTTTTTAAGCCAACAACCTTATTTCCTTGTATGCAAATATGGATTCCAAATCCAATTGGTTGATTCAGGATGCCTTGCCTTCTCTAAGTTTGCAGCTCATCTTGTGCTAGTCATTATTATTGTTGTTTGTAGCCATCGTTATACTCTTATGTACTAAATTGTTATAATTGGCTTCTTACTCGTCTGCCTCACTAGTAGTCTTAACTCCTACCTAACTTTAGACCTGTTAACGTCGCTCATTTTCACTTTTCAGGTCACAATGTTACCTTAGTTACTTTGGTAATGCCCATATTCTAGGCTTTGTATATTGTTTGATCATGAATGCTTATTGCTTGTTCTAAGCCGATAAGCTAGCTTTGCCCATATATTGATCATTGGAGGAGCTATTTTGTTAAGTTCGTTATGCAGTATGTGTGAAATTTTTCATCTTATGTTGTGAATTATGTTTGCTGTGTTGTGTGTATGTGTGCTGCAGAGAAGACAGAACACACTGTATTAATTAGGATAAATGTTGTTGTACTTTGATAGAACACCTCTTTATTTTTTTGAAGGAAATTTCTTGGCTTCTTTTGGTAGCTTTTGGTCCATCTACATGTGAACAAGGTTTTAATGGCTCTTACATTCACGACTCTCTGGTCTTTGTATCCCTCTGTACGCAATCTTTGTATCCCTAATTTTTGAGGCCAAGTATAATTGTAGATTCAGATTTGCGTATGTCTAATAACTCAACCACTTTACCAATAAAAGTGCATAGATTCAGTTTACAAATATAATTGTAGATTTGTGTGTGTGGTTTATTTTGATCGGTCGGCTATGTTGTCCCTTATTCTATTATTGGGTTTGTTTTTTTTTCGGTAAACTTGTTTGTGGATTCTACTAAATGCATGTTATTCGACGCAGGTATATTAGAAATGGGTTCTGACCATTCATGGATGTATAATAGAATTGATCAAAGGAAAAAAGAATTATCAGATGAATTTATAAATGGAGTGGGAGATTTTATTATGAAAGCAACATCTACCAGTCAATTTCTCCGTGATAGAGTGATACGATGCCCGTGTCGTCATTGTGGCAATAGAAAATTTTTTGATACTGACCAAGTGATGATACACTTGTATAAGAGAGGGTTCATTAATAATTATTATTGTTGGACCTCTCACGGAGAAGGAGAAGGGATAGAAGGTGGACCTTTTGGGATGGTAACGAATGATGTAGATCCATTTTCTCCTGAATAAGTAAACCCTTATGTTGAGATGGTCATGGATGCTGCAGGTCCATCCTTTGACCCATGTTCAAGATAGCACGGAGGCGAGGTGCTAAATGATGAGTTCCGAAAATTTAATGAAATGTTTCGTGCTGCAAATGAACCTTTGTTTGAAGGCTGTACCAAACATAGCGAACTGTCGGTATCATCTCGTCTACTAAACTTGAAATTTGATTATAATATACCACAATCTTGCATGGACGGAATTATCGACTTAATGAAGGAGGTGATGACAGAACCTCACAAAATGCCATCGAATTTGTGCCACATAAAAAATTCTTTCTGGATTGGGTCATCGTGTGGAGAGGATAGATTGTTATATCAATGGTTGTATGTTTTTTTGAAAGAATATGCGGATAGGAGAATGTGCAGTTTTTCTGACCATCCAATATTCGAGATGAGAAAGATAGGAGCTCGTAAGTCTGAAGATGCTCCATATAGACGGATGTTTTATCTCCCCCTCATTCCGATTGCAGAGATTGTACTTTTCACATGCCATGGCCAATCACATGAGATGACATGCTGAGCACGTTCAGTATGACGAAAAGATTAACCATCCGTCTGATGCTAAAGCGTGGAAGGCATACAGTGTTCGTCACCCAGATTTTGCGTCTGAGTCACGAAATGTACGGATTCAGCCCCTTTGATATGTTTGGAAAACATTATTCATGTTGACCAGTTATTGTAACACCATACAACCTTCCTCCTGCGATGTGTATGAAACATGAATATATGTTTCTAACCATTGTGATACCCGGTCTCAATAATCCAAAGAAGATGTTGGATATGTATCTGCAGCCATTGATAGATGAATTAAAGCATTTATGGGGTGTTGAGGTCCAGAATTGGGATGTGTCAACCAAGATTAATTTTGTAATGTGTGCAGCCCTCAATTAGAAAATCTCTAATTTTCCTACTTATGGTATGCTATCAGGTTGGAGTACTACCGGGAAGCTATCTTGTCCTTATTGTATGGAGGAGAGTAGTGCATTCACGTTGAAACATGGACGTAAGACGTAATTTTTTGACTGCCATCGTCGATTCTTTCCACAATCTCATTCATTCAGGAGGGATAAGAAGTCCTTTTACAAGAATCACGTTGAAAG
>JAOWBR010179456.1:0-10810 GCA_028571145.1 Dionaea muscipula
GTGACGGCTTTATAGGAAGTGCGAATTCCGCACATTCAACAAGAAAGTCCGTCAGAGCTTGCCCTTTAATCGATGGTCGGGGTTGATAATCAATTTGAAATTCTCCCAACTCTATAGACCACTTGATCAGTCTTCCAGAAGTCTCTAGTATGTGAAGTATTTCTCACAACGTTTGGTCTGTGAGCATCGTAATGGGGTGTGCTAAGAAGTAAGGCTTCAATCGTCGGGAGGCTATTATTAGCGCAAAAGCTAGCTTGTCCACTTTGGGATATCTTTCTTCTGCTCCCTTCAACATTCTACTGGTATAGTATATCGGTCTTTGGACTCTACCCTCCTCACGAACAAGCACCGAACTGACCACATGGTCGGATATTGCAAAGTATAAATACAAGGTTTCTTTCGCCACTGGTTTAATGAGCAAAGGAGGAGAAGCCAAATAAGTTTTCAGGCTTTCAAATGCCCCTTGGAATTCTGTCGTCCACTCAAATTTATCCGCATTCCGCAACACTTTGAAAAAAGGTAAGCTCTTCTCAGCTGAGCGACTTAAAAATCGACTCAGTACAGCCAATCTTCCGGTGAGCTGTTGAACTCCTTTGAAGTTTCTGGGTGGGGCCATATTTGTGATGGCGCGTATCTTCTCTGGATTAGCTTCAATTCCCCGCCGGGTTACGATGAACCCTAAGAACTTGCCGGAAGTTACTCCAAAGATGCATGTCTTCGGGTTGAGTTTCATGGAATACTTCCGAATCAAGGAAAAGGCCTTCTCGAGCGCCTCTATATGTCCTCCCTCCGCGATGCTTTTTACAAGCATATCATCAACGTAAACCTCCATACTCCTTCCAATGGCGGATTCAAAGATCCTATTCACCAATCGTTCATAGGTGGCCCTGACATTCTTCATACCGAAGGGCATCATCCTATAACAAAAGGTGTCATTGTGAGTGATGAAGGAGGTCTTCTCTTCATCTTCTTCCTTCATCCGGATTTGGTGGTAGCCAGAAGATGCATCCATAAAGCTTAAGAGCTCATGCCCCTAGGTGGCATCGACTAAAGCATCAATGTTAGGAAACGGATAACTATCCTTCGGACAAGCCTTATTCAAGTCAGTGAAGTCGATGCACATCCTCCAGCTTCCATTAGGCTTCTTTACTAGCACCGGGTTGGCAAGCCATTCGGGGTAGTGCACTTCTTGAATGATTCCTGCGGACATCAACTTGTTTACTTCCTCCTGGACGACATCATTTCTCTCTGGTCCCAACGTTCGGCATCTCTACTTAACATGCCTGAAGTTGGGGTTTACACTCAAGGAGTGTTCAATCACCCTTCGGTCAACCCCTGTCATCTCACTGGATGAGAGGGAAAAAACATCATGGCTCTTCTTTAAAAATGCAATCAATTACTGGCAAGAATCGGGTTGCAACATGGTCCCGATTTGTATTTCCGATCGAGGGTCCTGTTCAACCAAGAAAATCTTCTCCAAAGGCTTCACTGATTGAGCCCTCTCCTCCTGTGTGCTCTCGACACAGTGGACATCTTTACGGATCTCCGTTTCCTCATTGGAAGGGTCATCAGTCCTGGTTTTGCTGTCAATCAAGATCAGATAACAATCTCGCGCAGCCTGCTGATTGTCAAACATCTTCCCTACTCGCCCCCTTACTGGAAATTTCAGCAAGAGGTGGTAAGGAGAGATGGTTGCCTTCAACTCAATGATCGTTGGGCGATCGATGATGGCATTATAAGCTGATTTTATATCAATTATAAGCCATTACATATTGAGTGTACGCCGAACATCTACGTCTCCTACGGTCATGAGAAGAGTAACCTCTCCCTTTGCCCTGACTGAATGGCGTGAGAATCCAGACAATGGAGTCATCACCGATACAAAGTCATCCTGCCCAATCTTCAAAGTTGTTGTCAAACGTTTGTAAGTGCTGAGAAATAGAATGTCGGCTGATCTTCCATTATCTACCAGGATCTTGTGGACTTTGGCATCTTTGATCATCATCGTTACTAAAATGACGTCTTGATATGGGTGTTTCACTCCCGCTTCGTCTTTTCTTAAAAAAGTCAAAGGGACGTCCGGCTGCTCGTCATCGTTTTTTGAGGTGGTGGCTATGGAATCCACCCTCTCTCCTCGGGCATACCTTTTTCGACCCCGATTGCTATCTCCCCCGCTAGATGTTCCACCATGAATGACATTGATTTTCGGGGCTCCGTCAACATGAATCCTTGACCTTTTGTTCTCGGGATCGGGACTCTTACTTCGTTCTCATTTAGCTGGGTGAAGTGGTTTGCAATTTGTTGGAGGTGGCCGATAAGGTTGCCGATATCTCTGTTGATCTTTAAAATTGCACTTATTCTTTAACACATAACAGTTATCAATGGCATGACCAAACTATTTATGGTAAGTACACCATGAGGCGGGTCTCTGATACCATCCAGAAGAAGATGTATGCACCGGCTCCACATATCTGGAGGGCTGCTGATGTTATGGAGCAAGGGCTCGAGTCTCTTTTCCAACCCAAGCAGCTACCTCTTTTCTAGGGGGGTCAAACCTTCGGGGTCGAAAGTTCTGCTTGTCATGATGTTCTCGCCTCTTCCGATCTTCCGACTTGAGCTCCTTCCGAGACTCCTTCCCGCCTATCTTTGAATCAGATGTAGTCTTTGGCTTGTTCTGATCTTCCAGCATCATATAATTTCTGGATCGAGTCAATAATTGTCCGAAGCTCTCTAGCTGTCAGAGAGTAAGATCGTCACAAAAAGCTCCTGGGCGCAATCCTGTCAAGATGGCCGTCACATCCACTTCATAATTGAGCTTGGGCATTTGAATATATGCTCTATTGAACCAAGCCATATAATCCCTCAAAGATTCGTCTGATCGTTGCTTGATTTCAAACAAGCTGGGTACAGCTCGTGAAAAAACGCATGAGCTGGCAAATTGTCCCATGAAAGTTTCCTTCAGCTGGGCGAAATAAGAGATTAATTATGGTGCCAAATATGCATACCACTGTCGGGAAGCTCCTTTGAAAGTCGACGGGAATGCACGACACATGATCGTGTCATACATGTTAAACAACCGCATCTTAATCTCGAAACTTCTAACATGATCCTCCGGGTCGGTGGAGCCATTGTACGGCTCAAAATGAGGAAATTCGAGGTGAGACAGAAAAGGAACATTGTCAATCTCCGAAACAAAAGGGCTGGAGGAAGATCGATGCGTTGCCGTTGCCTGTTGATGAGCTATTGGCTCTAGGGCTGCATAAGATCGTTCATCACGCTCATCGTCTCCACCGTCTTCACGTTCCTGCTCTTATCGTGGATGTCCGTCCACATGTCCCTGTCGGGAATGAATGGGGGGATCCTCCTCATGAATTTGATTTGGGTTAGACCCAATCACTGTTGCATTGCCCTTAATCAACCTTGCTTGAACGTATTTTTGAATATTTGGGACTGACTCATCTACTACTTAAGCTTTTGATGTGAGGGAAGAAAATTGTCCACGCATCTCAGTCATAAAATTTTCCATCATTCGCTTCATCTCAGCAAATTCTTCCCGAGTGACAGAGTCATCTTGCCAAGATGATGAACCTCCAGTATCATCAGATGGATTGGCAGGAGGAGGTGATTCACTTTCGCATCGTCGGAGCGGGTCGTTAGCTTTTGCCGGTGTCTCTGGATTTACCATGGTTAGTGACTTTTTATCACGTTTCCCACAGACGGCGCAAAATGTTACGTTTGGAAAATCCCGGGTTCGGTTAAGGCCTGAAACCTCCCAAAGATGGACATCCAAGTCCCGATGCCAATCGAGCTACAGCGTCACTGGTTGACTCGGGGGAGAAAAGGAGATTCGGTCGATAACTCCAGTTTGCTTAGGAATACCTGAAATAGAAGGAACAACTCCGTCAAAGGGTACCCCGAGGTGTAAGCCCGGGAAAACCGCTCCAACGCTCAAGTCAACAAGTGAAGAAGGAGATTGGAGCTCCGGAATACCGAAGAATCGAATGGGGCCGGGTCGGGCAAGGACTTCCCGGTCGGGTGAGGCAGCAAGGGCAGTGATGCTCTACTCTGCTCGGGAAAAGAAGGAAGAATGACTGGGAGATGTTTTCGCGTACCTCAGGGGTAGGGGGTAGGTGGGTATTTATAGGTAACTGGGGTAGGTGTGCCATTTCCTAGATACCCCTCTCCCCTACTCGGGCCAGGAGGCCGAGCCGGGTCAAGCCCCTCCTTGCTCCGGTTCGGTCGCTTGGCCTCTGTCATCTTGTCCACGTGTCCCCCTGAGATAATCCACCTATAACAATTACGTTAATCATCTACATATCATTGAGATGCTTGAATGTGTATACCTGTTCGGGAATTGGGCTAGGGGTGTTATATATTAAAATAAAATCATTATCCTACGCTCTTTATTTCCAAGAGAATACCTTTAAAGTTAAGTGGTAAATTTTATAAGAGGTGGGTGGCGGTACCTCGAGGTTGCCTAACATTGGTAGAGATGTGGATGTATCTTTGCCGGATATGCTTTACGAGGTTGAGGCGACGTGAGATAGAGAGTTCTAGTCTGACGGAGATGGTGGAGGAGGAGAGGCCTGAGGCCATATGGCGAGGTTTTTGAGTCCTATGGAGATGGTGATATAGGATCTTGATGTGCTTTCTCCTTCCATTAGCGGTGTTTCTTCTCCTTGAACTGATGATGATTTCGTACCTTCAAGTGATGAGTTAGATGACCAGAGGTCGGATGACACCCGGTTTCACCACCACGGAGGACCAATGGTAGAGGTGGAGGCGGTCAGGCTTGAGGACAACATCGAATCTAGCTGCGACCCGCGTGTGTCTTTTTAGCCTTCCCATGCAGGATGTACATGATTCATGTTTTTGGATTATGTTTCACGTTTTTGTGCTTGTTTCTATTATTGATGGCCTGAGATCGAAGTGGATTCAGTTTTTACTTGATCATACCATGCAGGATTTACATGTGTTAGTCTAGATGAGTGTAATAAATAACTCAAGAGAGGGGGGGGGGATAAATTGAGCTTTTAAAATTTTTAAAACAATATCCAGATTTTAGAACAATCACATAAACACAGGCAAGAACAATGTTTCATACACTGTTTCAAATAAGAGTAAATTTGCTAATTTTGCATGAGAGATGGAATGGCATTCCAAACAATGTTTCAATAATGGGCCGAATAACTTCCGGAAATAAATATACGGAAATTAAATGTGCATACAAGGATTTTTACGTGGAAACCATTCTGGCTCAAGGAGAGGAACAAACCATGACCTACACCTTAGTAGGATTTAAACTCAGTGTACTACACTCGAGCCAAACTCCGGATTACACTTCCACAATGGCATAACCCATAATCCTATTTGGATTACAGTTCACTAGGTCGGAACCCCTAACCCTCTCTGGATTACACTTCACTAGGTCGTAAACCCTAACCTTTAGGCTCAACTAAATCCTAACCCCAACAAGCTACTCCGCTTATTACTCCCCTTCACTCTACCTCTAGAATGAAGCTAAACTTAGCAACAAATCAATCAACAAAGTACCTTACATATTGCTTCTAAAATAAGCAAATAAGGTCAATAATACCAAAAAATCTACGATGTTACAGGGTAGGGAACGTTATGTTTGTGCCTTCAATAGTAACAACTTTCTTCTTCTTCTTCTTTTTCGAAGGACACTAGGAACTCGTTGCCTCAATTTACTATTCTCAACAGCTTTGATTTGATCAACACTCAGTATGAATTGACATATGGTTCTCACAGGTTGATTCTTCCTTTTTGAAGGCACACTTTGGTTTCCCTCCATTCAAGCTCCTTTATACTTGGAGGGAGATGTAAAAGTTACCTGCCACTTCGTCATCATGGAGGAAGTCATGGCTTGAATTCTAGCATAAAACAATCCCACGTTTTCTAATTTCTTGTAGGTTGTTGTAGGAATGAAAATCTAGAAATCCTTACAAGTAGCTGATGCATGAAGAATATTGGATCTTCTCCTATTTGTGTGGGAAGCTGATTTTGATTTGCTATTTTTAGTCATTAAACGTGAGTATCTGTGTTTATCCTCCTTTGAGAAAAAATAATTAATCTCAAACAGATAATGATAATATTTTGCTTGAAATATTTCTATAAGATCACAAGAGAATATCTTCTTACAAAGGAAAATCTTTCTTAGTGAGAAATAGATTTTGAATAAATAATCTAAAATAGATTAATTTATTCTAAACTATTTTGGTTCACTTCGCCAGATAAGAAACCTTATTATGAAAATAATCTTACCACATTTAATCAGATCTCGGATCTTTCATGGTGATTATCCAGCCACAAGGGAACTCCTGTTTCATACCCTATTTCATGAGACTCACTGTTATACCCCGTGTTTTATATGCATATTTATATTGTTTTATGTTTAAATATGATTGATATATCATATTAGAGATTTTCAATTTTTCGGTGAATAGTGTTTTACGTGAATAGTGTTCTCGGATTTTATATGGCCATTCGCCTACTTTTTGCATTACATTCTATAAGACCGATATTTTGATACCAACACGACCGGGATGATGAGATTTGAACGTCAAGTACCATATTGACGTATGCTGACTCCGTGGATATTTTCAAATTAGTAAGGTTGTGATGTGACGGTTTTTGACATTTTGAATTTGGATTCCTTGTGACCGTGATTTCATTTCGTGATTTTTGGTGGTGAATTTAAGGCATTTATGATTAGTTTCCATGGTCATGGATGATTTTAAGGTCGTTAGCTAAGTGAGCTCGAGAAGAAGAAGAAGAAGAAGAAGAAGAAGAAGAAGAAGAAGAAGAAGAAGAAGAAGAGAAGAGGGAACTAAGGAGATCCATGGGATTTTGGAGATTTCTTCATCTCTTTCTTCAGTTCTTCCTTTAACCTTTCTTGCGCTAGCTTGGAGATCATTTTGGCATCCTTGTGGAGCTTGGAGAATCCTTCATTTGGTGATTTCAAAGATAATCACTTGTTTAGTTCATGGTTTCCTTAGTATTTATGCTTTGAAGTGATTTTTGAGATAGTGATCATGAGATTTTCTTGTGCTTGATGGTATTGGAGGCTTAGACATGGTTTGACATGTCTTTGGTGACTTGTGTGAAGTGTGAAAGTTGAGTGTGGATGCATGTTTCATGTGATTCTTGTTTTTCATCTTTAGATTCTAGGTTGTTAGCTTGGATGGTTTTTCTTGATGATGATTTTGTGTTTGGCATGAGTTTGATGCTCCTTTATGGTTTAGTTAGGAATAGTGCATGTTTTGTGACTTGTTTGAAGTATTTTGGATAAGTTTTGGTGGAGTTTGGTTGGTTTCTGGATTGATTCAAAACTTGGGAAAAATGCAGATTTTCTGCATATAGCTAGAGGATGTCCCAAGGACGTCCTCTAGCTCTTTTTAGGCTCCTTCAGGAAACGCCAGGGATTTTGGTGGACGTCCCAGGGACGCCCACCGCTGCTTGTTTTGGCCTTTGAGATTCTTTGATGTTCCAACCTTTTGGGATTGATTTGCAAAGGGTCGAGAACGACCCTAGACCCATCCTAGAGGGTCTTTAAGGCATAGATTGAGATGATTGGGTTTGATTAGCTTGATGATTGATTGTGTTGACCGATGATCGGGTTTTGAGACTTTTGTTCGTGATTTGTGTTAGGGACCACTCATGATCCTGTTGAGTGACTCGTGCTCGGTTAGAGACTTTCTTGGCATTGTTTGATCGTGGTTACTCAGGTGAGTTGAAATACGGATCGATGGTACTAGAAGGTTAAGTATTTTACAAGTTTTTTCATACTTTTATTTACGATTGATGTTTGCCGTAATAACATGATTTGTATTTGTACCATCACTCATGATTCATGTTTTACGATCATTGTGTCGAGGATTGATACTCGTTTTTTTATGACCATTGTGTCGAGGATTATGCAGTTGTTTGATTAATGCTTTAACCTCGGGCTTATAGCCTATGGGGTTGTTTAAAGACATGAGGTATGGATTAGGATTTAAGCCCTTGGAGTTCTTCCTTTTGTGGAAACCAAGGCCACTTGCGGGTGTCACAACGTCCTTAGGTCAATCCGTTCGCGGCGGGGAGAGTAGGACGATTACCTCTTGATGTTACATATGCGTGGACGCCTTCCCGGGATGTATATCAAGTATGCTTTATTGAGGTACCCTAATAGTGTGTTTTCATTATGGAAAGACTTTATATCCATATGCTGCTTGTCTTAGTACTTAAAGGAGATTTTGGTGTTCGTGATGCTTCTAAAAATTTGCATTCTACATTGTTTTTCACTTGTTGTCTATAGCCAACTTGATTCTTTCAATCGCAAGCGGGATATTGTTTTCTCCCTCTTTCCTGCTTTTGTATCTGTTAAAAATTCATCTTGTCACTATCTAGGGAATTCATAATGACCTTAATCCTTCTCCTTGTATCCCCTCAATTTAGTCAATCGGCTTATTTATGGTTTAATCAAAGAAGGGTTTGTTAACGTTAGGGCTTCAAAAGGGTCAACTTGGTAATTTAGTGGGAAAAATGGTAGAGGCTCTAGATTGACTAAGAATGCCAAAATCATTCCCAAAGCACTGTCGATTCCGGGATAAAATTTGTCATTAAGAAAATTAAGCGTGATATAAGCCTCAAAATTCATGTCAAATCTCCTGGAAGGAACTCTCCCCTCACACAAATTCGAGTTCTTAGCCAGATCTTATTAAAAGCAGGAAAAGTTTCTCTCTACATCCTAAATTAAGCATGGTTAAAAAGACAAGACCGGGGATCACGATAACAAAAAATTATTGGGTTAACGACTAAATGGCCAAATGCATAGTTCATCCAAGTATGAAAAATGAAGATAAAAAGGAATTGAATAAATGGGAAAATAGAATCAAAATAAAATAAGGTCCCGGCCCATGTAAAAAGAAGAGCCGGGACAGATTCATCCGGGACATAAGTCCCTACCAACCAACCACCCCTCAAACTTAAATCTGTGGTTGTTGTCCTCAATGGCCCAAAGAATGGCAAACTAAATAAAAGGAGAGAGTGCACCTGTACGAGGCCGCGCTGGTGAAGTACAGAAGAGATTAACATGTTGTGCGGTGAATTTGAGAGAAGCGTCGCAAAACCCTAAACAACGTAACCTGTGGTGGTAGTGAAATTGTGGTAAGCAGAGTATTACAGGCTTGAGAAAATTCATCTAAGTGGTGTGCT
Organism: Dionaea muscipula; assembly: GCA_028571145.1. Taxonomy (NCBI): domain Eukaryota; kingdom Viridiplantae; phylum Streptophyta; class Magnoliopsida; order Caryophyllales; family Droseraceae; genus Dionaea; species Dionaea muscipula. The sequence continues at coordinate 9,220 of JAOWBR010179456.1, forward strand.
TCATTAGAAGGTAAACCTGATCTTCCCAATTCGCGAGTAGAATTGAAATGGCTCATAGTTCATCTCAGCAAAGAGGATTCCGCCAACCTTTGAATACCAGAAAAATTCAATACAACCCCAGTGGTATTGTGAAAGCACGATCGATCTTAACAGAAAGAGATTGCGAGGAGATCAGTTTAGTGTATCCGCTTCCTGATGGGTGGAGGTTTAGGTTACCTAGGGCTGCCGAAAGGCCATTGAATCCAAGTATCCCAAATACGTTCGCAGTTCATTTTGAATCCTTGAGAGTCGGGCTGTGGTTTCCTCTTCATCCATTTGTAGAAGTCATTTTACAAAATCTTGATCTGCTACCGTGTCAATTGCATCCTAACTCATGGATGATCATTACATCGTACATTATTCGATGCAAAAGAGCTGGAGCAGAACCCTCAATTCCCGTGTTCTATAAGCTGTTCAAATTAATTGAAAACCGAGATGATCACCAAGTATTCACAGGGTACTTTAGCTTTGCATTGGTGAAAGGGGGGTATGGAGTGGTTGAGATAAAGAGCAATGTAAAGTTCTGGAAGGTGAAGTTCTTGTTTATCACCACACTTCTAGCTGAATTCCTTACGCAGCCAAGGGTTGTGAAAATATTCCCGAAGTGTCCGATCAAAGATTTGCTAGACGCAGAGGAGGAGTCATTGAGGGATATGTTCTCGACAAAGACTCTCATGGTGACTAAGTGGGAAAGTATCATCAGTTTAAGCACATTGGAGAAATATGGCATTTCCACTGTCCCGTATCCTTGTAGGCAACAAATGTATTTGAAAATGGTGATTTCAAAATGCTGGTGCAGAGTGACTAATGTGAATTTTGATTTTGTTGTGCAGCTGGTGTAGACATGGGATTGCTAGAAGAGATGCAACAGTACAACTCTCTCCACAAGGAGTGTTACGGAGTGGGAAAAGTTTTAGATGATGTGCGACCAGCTGATGTCAATGAAGAGGGACAGGAGCAGGGAAAGAAGAAAAGAGATGTGAAAAAGGCAAGAACACAAGGAGGGGAAGAGCGGAAAAAGAAAGCAAGAGAGAAGGAGGAAGAGTTACTGGCAGAACTGGTTAATGATAAGGCAATCAGACAATATGTAAAGAAAAGAAAGTTGGTTGTATCAGAGGATAAGTTAGAAGAAGAAAAAGAAGGGAAAGAAGTGGACAGAGAAATCAGGGATGAGGAGAGGAGGGAAGAAGCAGAAATGATATCCATGCAGATCACCAGAACAGAAGATGACAATCTAGAACAATTGATTGGCGACTTTGCAAAGAGTGACTGGAATGTAGCTTTGGGGTCTAGAGAGCTAGGTATGGAAGAAACGGTGGAGAAGATGGAGATCAGGGAGATACAGAATAAAACCGCTCAAAGGAATGGGCAAGTCTTGGTGAATGAAAAATTAGTAATTGGTGATGGGGCGGTGGAAAAATTAGAGAGAAGGGAGGAGGAGATACAAAATGAAGGTTGTGCAAATACGGCGGAGCAGGGCAGCATGGAAAAGGTAAGAACAGTGACTGAGCTGGAGGGAGGTGGTAGTGTGGAGACAGAAGGAAAAACTGCT
>JAOWBR010179478.1:2631-19764 GCA_028571145.1 Dionaea muscipula
GGTCTACTCCTGCGGAAGAGGGGTCGACTCCTCTGTTATGGCGGATTATGATTCAAAGCAATCAAAATTTAAACAATCAACCAATTCAACAAAGAGTCATCTGGAAAATGAATTTTTTCATTGATATGAACATGTAACATTTACACCGTAGTGATAGTAATGACTCTCTATCACCCAAACTCGATATAGGTAATGACTTTCCTATACCCACTCAACAAAGGCAAAGACAATTATTCTCCTTTGCCCAAACTCAACATAGGTAATTATTCTTCTTTGCCCAAACTTGATGTTGGCAATGACTCTCCAACACCCACCCAACTCGATAAAGACAATTATTCTCCTCCACCTAATTTAAGAGGGCAATGACTCTTCACCTAGGTAACTCGAAATCTTCACTCAAGGATTCCCAAAAAAAATAATAATAAGAATGAATGTCAAGGTGAACGTCTCTCTAGATTAGGCAAATAATCAATATGATCAACTATGGAATGCAAACATATATTAATGAAACTAAATCTGTCTTCCCAGAGGATTGAACGTGGGCAAATCAGTGGAAAACAGTAGAAAGAGATCGGTTTGCAAATTCCAAAGATTTGCTTGCACTCGGCTTCTTGCTCAAAGAAAATCAGTTACTTTAATTCGTATAGAGTGTGTTCAGAGCAAGTATCACGATGCAATCATCTTATAGATGATGTTCCCATGTAAAATATAAGAGAAAATCGTTCAAGGAATATCGAAGAAAGATTGTATCAAATATTTTGGAAAGATTCAAAAGATATCTCATTAAAATCAGAACTTTCCAAAACAAATTATTTTATTCAAATCTTTTGTAAATCTCATTATCCAGAGATATTCAGGCACGGTATATCATTCAAAATATATCTCAAACGATTTCAAAACAGATTGGATGAGATTTTAAAATACTAGGACAATTTGGTAAAGCACAAAATCGAAACTGTCCAGGTCAGGGAGGGGTAGACTCCTCGGGCCTCTTGCAGTAGCTATTCAAAACAACTTTTCAAAAACATTTTGTGTGTGTGTGTAGATCCTCTTTTGGACCGATTTAAGAATCAAGATAGAGTGTATAGCAATCCTTACAATAGATCCTAAGCAATGTAACTCAGCACACACAAGTCTTTAACAATGTTCATGACTCTCTTGAATATCTTCAATGAGGGGTTGACTTTGTTCTTTATGAATTACTTCAATGAATTGTGCTTCCAGCAGGTTCATGATAACACCATTAATGTTTGAATCATCCTCTCTTCATCATTGGAATATCTCAACAACTTGACAACAACTTGATCATTATATCAATCATGCATAGAGAATGTTCTAACAACCTGAATCTGTTCACTCAATCACATCTAAACAACCAAGTATCAAATCATATTAAGTGATTGTTATCATCAAAACATCAAGGGTCAACAATAGGCCTATTGAGGGAGGGTTTGTTCAACATGCCTTCTAATTTTATTTTGGATTCTGCTCTTCTTCTATCTCTATTTTGCATTTTTACTCGTTTCCCATATTTTAGCATTTCTTGGATGAGGAGGAAATTCTAAGATGAATAAAGAAGATATTTTCTCAATTTGAAGAAAATGAACCGACACACCTGTAGGGAAAGGTACATGGAGAAATATGAGAAAAGACAGACTGAAAGATCAGAGAAGTTTATAATACAAACAATGAGCAGAAAGTTGGTGATGGTGTTGGTCATGCTTGTTTTGAGTAGTCAATGACTACATTCTTCATTTCAAGAATACTGATAAGACAGTTTGGGGAATAATGTTTTAGAGGAGAAAATGAGAAAAAAGGTGCTCTACTTTCACATCTTTATCTTATGTTCAGTGAAAACCTTTTCATATTTATTATTAATTAGGTTGAGCATATAAAATGTTCTGTAAGTAAACATTGGGATGCCCTGTTTTCCAATTTGCATTGGTTTGCCGGTAAGAACATCTATGTCGGGCTGATAAGGGGTTACATCATTTCTGATGGTTGCGGTGTGGAAGGTAGTCGGGTGCTTAACTTGTACTTAATTCATTTAATAAACGGTTGAGAAGGCCTTAAGTGCATCTCCAATAGTGTAGGAGACAAAGACAAATACAAAATTTTAATTTGACTATGAATAGTGAAAAATTGCTATAATTCGCAATGTTCCTCCTATGATGCGAGTGCTATAATTTAGCACTTTTCTTATTTTCCACCATTTTAACTAACATTTTTAGTTACCAATACAATTTTAAAAAATTTAACTACCATATGTTCTTAATTTATGTAATTTTATTTTATAATTTATAAAAAAATTATAATTATTATAAATATCAGGGAGGCGTAACTGAAGATGTCAAAATAACCTCTCCCTATAAATATAACAACCATTGGAGGAAGAATTTAGCATTCTTGTTTTGTTGCAGCTCTTGTTTTGCATTTGCTGCTGACAAATTGTTTGCCAAATATAACAACCAATATCGCAATTTCAAAATTTGCATCCAAGTTAGCACTTCATTGGAGAAGAATTTTGCTAAATATTTGCTATTTTTTAGCTTTGCCTCCTTCCATTGAAGATGCTCTATCCTGAAGTTGACTTGTTCACTGTTCAAATTACAGAATCAACATGAGATGTAGGCTATTTCTCTATTGGTAAAAACGTGTTTTTTTCACGTATAATACGCGTTTTTTGTTTTTTTCCATTTTTATGCATTTTCCTGTTTTTTTTTGAAAAATTCGCGTATTTTTAGAAACAAACTTATTTTTGAAAAAAGGGGTTTTTTGTAAAAAGTCTCGTATTTCTCTCTCGAGTCAAATTTGCTCTGCTTCAAACTTCACTTCAAAGATGTAATCCGGTGACCACAAATAGGCTAACAACGACATTCAACGACGGAAGCGACGCGGTAAAAGCCTAATCCATCTTCTTTTTGTCAATTGCTTTGTTTGTAGTGTCAATTTGGTGCATGATTGTGATGTTAAGGTTGTGATTTATATGACGATTTGTGGTTAAGTTAGGAAGAGACCCCATCTACCTCATCTCAGGTTTCGGTCCCCCTCCATCCTTTTCCCTTCGACATCATTTTCAATTTTGAATGGTTTCCTATAGGCTATAACAATGGCATCTCCTCCCTTTTTGGTCTCTGTACTATAGCTCGTATATGAAAGTTCTTCCTTCACTCAGTTTTGCAGGTTTGGGTCGTTTTGATTTTATTTTGTTCTTCAATTTATTTTATATTAGCTTAATTTTTGCATCAAATCATTTCAAACAAATGGGTTGGACTGAATTTTATCTTTGATTTTTTCAATCTTACCATAAGTTTCTATCATTATATTATGAATATTTAAATAATTTGAATTCATTGATGTATTCATTTCATTTCGTTAAGTACTCTTTCGAGTCTTTTAGATTTTTCTATAGGTCCATGTAGGAATCGAAAAATTGTGGAGTGTTGTTAACTATTAAGTTGATTGTTTGACACAATTTGTAGGTAAAAGTGATAAAAATATCAAATATTTATTATTTTGTCCCCGAATTTTCAGTCTGAATTTTTCAAATGAGTAACGAATAATACACGTATCTGTCCGGATCCGTTTTTTGAACTTTTTTGAATTTTTGATCGAATTTTTATATTACTCTACCGAATAATACTCAATCGTACTTATTGCCATTTAATTCCCGTCCCGGATTTTACTAAATACTATTTTATGTGTTTCATCCTCAAACCAATTCAATGATCCACCAAATCAGTAATTGAAGAAAGTGTAGCTGAGAATTTTGATTAAAAACAGATGGAAAGATAACTAGGATGTGGTGAATATTAGATACTTTACTGTGTACAATGAACTAAGAAAAATGCTGGTAGTAAGAGCTGTATGTAATGACTGGCATTTAATAGATCATATCAAAAATATTTTTTTTTCAGTAAAAGGGCATAAAAATGCTTTTCCTCTCAATAGAAGCTAATAAACCTTGGATCAAATTCTGACTTACTTCCGTCAAATGCTCATGAACCAAGGATTTCCCTTTATTATTCTACTGTGCATCAGAACATGGAATGTTTGCATTCTTAAGCTATATGATACAATTCTACTTTTACTTGTGAGGGTTTTGGATCCTTATATGGCACCTACAAATTACAAACCCTAGTGCTATTCTACGGTTGCCTACCTGATCTTTATGCGTCTCTTTTCCTTTATGATTCCTGTTTTAAGTGGATTATTGAAATTTGATTTCAAACCGAAACCCGATCTAGAAGCTTGTAAGCACTGTTTAAAAACAAGCTCAGTGGTCCTGTACCACATCTTGGAAAGAGAAATTATTCAACCATTCAACAAAATTTAACGGGTAAGTACTTCATAAGTTTGGAAGCAAAGACGTACAAAGAACCTGTCTAGTAAATTGAAATCCAGTTACAATATGTAAATAAAGCAATAAATAGAGATCTGGCTGTAATAACTACGTACACCCTTAAAATCTTCTCAGCATTCTAACTTCCAGGAATATCAAATTGATTTTTATTGCTGGATCTAGAAAAGTATTCTGGCATTTGATGCTTTTTGTCCATCAAAAGTACAGAAAGTGAGAATAAATTTGAAGTTGGAAAGAGAAATTTAGAAGCTTCGTTCACTAAATGAACATGTAAAACAGAGACCACCTGCAAGAAATTGGATGAAAATATGATTTACTAAAAGCCTCCTGCTCTCTCTGACTTTCTTTTGTACACTAATAAGTGCCCTTCGGGCACGTGTTAAGAACCAATATTGGGAACTCTTTTTTACTCATTTATTGAAAAATTGCAGGTTCCAATGCCTCTACACATTAATTACTACAAAAAATTCCAAATATGGGTTCTTAACAAGTACGCAAAGCGCACCCTTAAGCATTTCTCATATATAAACTGTAGCGTTAGGAATAATGCCAAAAAATGAAGGAGTATATGGGTAGGAGTCATTTTGGAAGATCGCTTGATCAATGAAGAGATTGGTCAAGAGAGGCGAGTTGGTGAAATGGCAATTAGAAACAGGATTGAATCAGAAAGACATCCAGTTTTTTGGACTTCATGAACGAGTGTCGTCGAGATTAAACACCACCTTTGGTGAGAGAAAATGAAGGACTGAGGCAAAGAAGAGGGTTAAGGAATAAGGAGTGTATATTACTGAAACAATATGAAAGTGAGGAATAGTGGGGGATACTCCTGTTCTGGGTGAAATGTGAAAATTACTTTTTTCCCGATTGACTTTGGTCTTTAATTCAGTGTGTCCCTTGAATACAGTGCCCTTATGAGTAATTCCCTAGCTCAAATTTACATTCTGGACATCATGTGCATGCCTGCTTGACTAATCTCAGGACTGATACTTTGCCAGTAATTTATAATAAATGATACTTTCCTCTATTTGCATGACTTGGTTTATCATGACCTCACGGTAGACATGGAGCATAATAGAGGAGTTTAGCGTAGTCGTGTCTATGTAGCGAACCCCACTTAGTAGGATAAATGTTATGTTGTTGTATCCATTCCTCTATTAGCATTAGTATTTTGCACTTATTTACATCACAGAGCAGAAACTTCATAATCTCATCATCATCCAGGCCTTGTAGCACTAGGTGGAGAGTTGCTTGCATGATGTGTTTTCCAATTTGTACTATCTAAACCACCAATCATGGTAAGTTGCAAGATTTGAAACCTAGTATAACATTGTGGTTTGATGGAACAAACTTCAGATTTTTTTGCACCAATGTATGCCTGCTATGTTGTAATCTATGATGCAAAGTGAAGCATGTTCTTATTTGTTTTAATGCTCGTTTTCGATACTTCTATGGAGGTGGCATTGGCATGTTCTGATGTTTTAATGGTGCACTCTATGCAGCTGAGCTTAAGTGATCTTAACTTGGTATATGCCTGCACAAGAGATAAGACCCTGATGATAGATGTGCAAGCTCGTGAAATATCTGAAAAAGATCTTGAGGTTGGCTTGAGGCTTGCTCATCCTGAGGTTAGTGTGAAGTGTGTATTTGAGCCTTTTTAAAGGATTGTTCGGTGGCGTTGTTCAATATATGTAACTATCTTATAGGCAGTTAAATATCTCAAACCTCAAATCCAATTGGCTGCCAAAGCTGGAAAACAGAAGAAGGAATATAAACTGTCTATGATGTCTGAGCATACAATGGAGAAGGTCAGGAGTCTAGCTGAATCACCTATTGAAGCTGTTTTCACAGATCCGTCATATGGCAAGGTGCAAGTCTATGCTAGATTCTGGTGAATTTTTCCAAGGTTTTTCTGTATAATATTCTCTTTATGAACTTTTTCCCTCACATTACAAAACAAAAAGCACATCCTTGTAAAACCTCCTTTTAAGTGTATTCTTTCTTTTAATTTCATTCCGTGTTCATTCAGTTTGAACGCGGAGAGGCCTTAGATAGGATTACTCAAGATTTAAGAAGAGCCCTTGAGGATGACTGCGATGAGGAAAGCTTAAAATTACTATCCAAGGCAGTTGATACAGTGAGGAAACAAGTAAGCTACTCTTCTGCTTCTGCATTTCGGAGTTGTCTAATTTGTGCCTTCGTTTCCCTTCTGAATCCTTTTTTCTTTTCTGTTCATTTTTACCTTACACTTTCTTGGATATTAGTGCATTTACACTACTCGTGAGTTCTTCTGAATTCTCTTTTGATAATAATTATGCCAATTTATGACTTTAGTACTTTCAGTTCTTGAGCATGGCACACCATCTGACCAACGTTCCTTCATATTTGCAAAGATTACTCATGTGCTGACTGGGTAATGCACAAGGAGACATTTTCCCCAAAAGAATTTTTCCTTATTCATGCTATATTTATTCATGTATGATTCCCTCAGGGATGAGCTGCTGTGTAACTGGATTTTTATTTGCTAAAGGTCCATGCGATTCTTTTTTGCTATGTCTATAAGGTTTGACAAAACTCTTAGAAGCATATTGATTTGTCAGGTTGTACGTAGGAGGATCATTAAGGAAGGACTTAGAGTTGACGGGAGACAACTCGATGAAGTAAGGCCCATATATTGTGAGGCCGGAAACCTACCTGCATTGCATGGTTCATCACTCTTTTCACGTGGAGAAACACAGGTAAATTTTTTTAACAGTTTATGTTGTGGTTTTTTGTTTGGGAAGGATTTCATTCGCAGATGATAGTGTGTGGACAAGTATGGTTGGCCAGTCTGATTTGCTGGTGCAATATGCAGGTCCTTTGCACGGTTACCCTTGGAGCACCTGCTGACGCTCAACGCCTGGAGTCCTTGGTGGGTCCCGCGTCAAAGCGTTTCATGCTTCATTACAGTTTTCCACCATTTTCAATCAATGAGGTAGCCAAGCGAGTTGGACTGAATAGACGTGAAGTTGGTCATGGTAAGCTGTCATGTACTTTCAATTAATGTTTCCAATCAAAGATCCTTTGGCATTTCCATTGTCTATATTTTCTCTTATATGCTTCATGGAAGTATCTTTTATGTTGATCGACCTAGTTCCTTCATATTGTATGCTGCTACCCGATTGTTATCTTCAGTTGTACTATTATATTTTACAGACCATGTTCCTTCGTGTTGCATGTTGCCACCGGACTATTATCTATAGTCACTGATAGTTGTTAAAATATGCTTTAAGTGCAAGTATTGTACATGCACATTTCAGATTTTTTTAGCCCACATTATACTTGCATATTGGCTGAGCGGGTTGGGGGGCAGAGGGTGGGAACCCAACAGATCTAATAACCGAACAGTACCAAGTATTTAGAGACCTCTTTGATATTCTGTACCGCCATTCTGATTGCAGTATAGATCTGTATGGGACTGAGGGTCCACTTTGTCGTAGTTTTTTGGTTTGTTCTATTCTCAGGTTTGAATTCAGATTTTAGATGACTTGAAGTACATGATAGCATTCTTTCTTGCTTTGTATTCTTTCAGGTACTCTTGCAGAGAAAGCTTTGGTTGCTGTACTACCACCGGATGATGAATTTCCATTTACAGTGCGTGTTAATTCAGAAGTCATGGCTTCTGATGGTTCCACATCAATGGCTAGTGTTTGTGGAGGTAACTTTTATGATTATCTATTATTTTATGGACCTTGGATCTTGCGTGCTAGATTGCCATTCAGTTTGCAGTGCATAGATACAGATACTGCTGAGGAGAGTTAAGCCTAAAAATGATTACTACTTGCAGGGAAATGTACAACCTTTAACCATTATACCTAATTTAAAAAGTTTGTGTTTCTTGTTTCTCTCCCGGCTCATTCAGTTTACCGGGTTGGGTTTAGGATTGGAAGCTAGATTGTAACTGGCCTAAGCTTGTCTGGGCCAGCCCCAGAATCATTGGGCAATAATATCCCTTGAACCTATTTAGCTCTTAAAGTAGCCACTTATAATCCATACAATTGCACCCATATTTTAAAGGACGGCTAGATTTGGGTAAATGGGTACTGCAATATTTTGCAGGGTATTTTTTGAAAATGTTGGCTTCCAATGCAAAGTTTTGAGGATATTTCCTCGTAGTTTTAACTGTAACAAACTATGCAAAATATTGTGAAATGTTTTGGTATTTCCAATTTCAAAACTCAAGTATGTGCAAATGTGGTTAAAATTCACTTATGAGAAAGATGTACAAATATTTCGTCCATTTATCGTCTCAGCGTTTTAAAAAATACAAGACGCACCGAGGCGCGCAAGGGTCGTGGAGCCTAGGCGCAAGGCCTAGGCGTGCGCCTGATCGAAGCGAGGCGCAAAAAAAAAAAAAAGAAACAGATAATTTAAAAATAAATATGAACATTAAACAATAATTAAAAGTAAAAAAATAAGTAGCTAATTGTCTACTAAAATTTAAAAAACAATACAATAAAAACATAACGTAGTAGTTAGCAACTTAGCACAAAAAAAAGATCATCAATCCCAACATCTTTATCATCACTCGTTTGGAAGTGTAAAAAGATCATCAACATTCAATTCAATATCTTCACCATCACACGTCATTAAGTGTGATCTTTTTTTTTTTTTTTTTGTGATCGGTGGCTGCTGGTTGGCTGATCAGCGGCAACGGCTGCGGTGGCTGGGCGGTGGCGTTGTTGGTGGTTGGACTACAGTGGCTCCTTTTGTTTGATTGTTTGTTCTCTCTCTCTCTCTTTTTTTTCCCCTACCGTGTGATTGTGGCTATTCTTCTTCTCTTCCTTTTTTTGAACTTAAATTTCTTTTAACTTAAATGTCTTTTAGGTTAAAAAACAAAAAAATAAAATAAAATTGTTGGTTCCGGTTCCAGCGCCTAGGCGTGCCTAGAGCCCGGGGACTAGGCGCACGCCTCGCGTGCCCAGGCAGCACCTCATTGAAAGGGCTGCGTCTGGGGGTGCCTGAGGCCCTTTGGCTTGTGCCTCACGCCTTTTAAAACCCTGTATTGTCTTGCTCTATTTCTTGTTCGCATATTTATAAATTGATGTATTACCTTTCCTTTGTACTGTTTTGAGCTAACCTTTACCATAGTCAATGAATAGCTACATGTCTCTGATATTTTAAAGTCATTTTGCATTGCAAATGCCTTTTATATCTCTCAGTAACAGTTTTAAATGCTATAATGCTGAACTCTTATTTAATTTGATAGTCTCCTTTTCTTTTATCATCGTTATGCATGTGAGCTTATTTAAAGATAAAAGAAATTTCACAATTTGACATTTGTAATAATTTTTTGTTTGTGATATCGATATTATTTTTCGACGTATCCAGCGATATATCCGTGTTGGGAGTTGTGTTACATCCCATATATCAATGATCAAATCCTTGGTATTAGGATCACTGGATCAGTAGCATTTCCCACTCCTACAAGTTATATCAATAGGTAGTCTTAACTGTGAACAATTATTTTGGGAGTGTGTATTAGCGCATTGCCTGTACCCTGTGAGAAGATCTTCAAGGGAGAACAATTCACCTTTGTTTCACTGATGTTGATTGCCTTGTGAGTTATAAAGCAACTTTCCTTTGTTTTATATTTAATTGTCGGGTTTGACAATTTGTAGCATATAGAAAAAGAACAATAACTAGTACTTGGTTTGTTTCTTCTGCAGGTAGTTTGGCTTTGATGGATGCTGGAATCCCACTAAGGGAACATGTTGCAGGCGTCTCAGTGGGACTTGTTAGTGAGGTTGACCCATTTACTGGTGAAATTAAGGACTATCGCATACTAACTGACATCTTGGTGAGCTATCTTTGTTCATTATTGTTTAAGATTCTTGAGACTAGGTTTGTTCATTATTGCAGGCGTCTTTGTTCATTATTGCAGGGGTCTTTGTTGATTATTGTTTATGGAAGTATTACTGTCTCTCTTTCCCCCTTTTCATTTCCACCATGAGTATGGACATGGTATTGGAAATGATGCTCATGACTTTATCTTCCTTTTCTACTCGTTGCTCGAGCTATCAACCTGAGTTAAACTCCATGGGCATTGTTTGCCTAACACCATGGTGGGGTGACCATTATATCTAATGCCTATGGTGGGGAATCCATTGTGGTTTATTTGGGTACTGGGGAATTTACGCTGGTGCTAGGTTGATTTTTTGCAGCCCAAAACATCACTTTTTTGGTTGATATTTTGTCATGCTAGGCCCGACTTCTTGCCACACCTTTTTATGTCATCCCACACATCATATAACTAGGAAGCTTGAACTCTACTTATAAGGCAGTGAGGATAAAGGGGTCCAAAATGTGTGGTTGGCACTTGAAGCACTTTTATTGTTTTATTATATAGAGACTTGGACCAATTGGAAGTGTGGGAACTTGTGAAGAGCTAAGTGCTATGGGTAGCTAAGTGCTATACCAACATGAGATGCGTTTAAAGCCACTTGAACCAATGCAAACCTCTTAAATTTTGTAGCTTGTTTTCTGCAACTGTTACAGGACTCCTACATCTAATTATTTCCAACATAGATGTTCTTAAAGTTTGAAGAATTATTTCATCTATACAAAGCATGGCTTAATTTTTAAGACAAAATGAACGCTTGAGTTTTCAGACTTGGATTAAGTGATTAAGTCTTAAAAGTTAAAAGAGAAAAGATCCTAGTGATTTATTCAGTCAGTTTTTTCTTCTTGTGGGAGAGAAGGTAAAATTTGCACTTACTGCTAAACTGGAATCATGGCTCCATGCTGTTCATGCGCTCTTATTTTGTGGATCATCTGCTTGTGCATTAGTGCATATTGACTTCAGTAAGCAATACTAATGTGATGGCTTTATATATTTTTTTTCTCGAAATAGGGTCTTGAAGATCATCTTGGAGATATGGACTTCAAAATTGCTGGCACACAAAAAGGAATAACAGCTATCCAGTTGGACATAAAACCTGCTGGAATTCCACTAGATATAATTTGTCAATGTCTAGAGCCTGCTTTAAAAGGTCGTCTTAAAATCCTTGACTCCATGGAGAGGGAGATCAAGGCAGCTCGAACTCAAGATAATAGAAATTCACCTCGACTGGGTAATTTTATTTTATTTTATTTTTTTGCCGATAAGTGACCAAACACTGTTATCTGATAGTACAGCTGCTACAGCAGCTCCTTGTACTAATCTGCCTTTATTCATCTTTTGCAGTTACCTTGAAGTACAACAATGAATCTATTCGCCGCTTCATTGGGCCTTTAGGTGCACTGAAAAGAAAAACTGAAGAAGAAACAGGTCTAGCTGATAATAATTGTTTCCAGTCATATCATAATTTTTGTTTTCCGGAAGAGAATTTTGGGGCTGAAAGCCTCATACTGCCTTGCAGTTCTATTATTTATTTGCACCCTGTATGTTTCATGATATTGCTTTGTGTTTTTTTTTTCTTTTGTCCTAGCCTAATGATAGGTTAGGACAGTGTATGTTAGGTAGCCGACAGTCAGTGCACTATTTTTGTTGGATCTCATATGCGCTTGTCCCACGGACACGTGTGATCGACCCCACTTTGTGGGAAAAGATCATGATGATAATGATGATGATGATGACCCTGTTGCTATTTATTACTTAAGATGACCAAATTACTTTATTAAGGAACTAACACTGAAACAATGGCGAGCAATGCTAACAAAATAAGTACCTTTTAAGCATGTTGTTGGGAAGGAAGTACATCTCATTTTCTGTCTGACCATGCCCTTGTACACATTTGACGTGACAAATTTATATGTGCTGTAACTGTCACTGTGCTATTGGATAAAGGCAAATGGGCCAAAGTGCCCATGCACCTCAACTATACTGCTTAAATTGCAAATTTATGTGATTACCGTGGGCTTAGAAGCTGTATTTCCTTACACATGTGAAGCTAGTAGACATAGAAAACTAATCTGACAGCGAAACAGGCCCCCTCGAGAGGAATATTGGTGGCTGTTCTTTATTTAAAAGGCATGAGGAAAACCATGGGATGGGGCATCTATTTTATCCTAACTTTGCTTTGCAGCTCCATTTCACCTGTTCTGTTGTTTGCAGCTTTTCAACTTGGGATCTTGGACTGACTATAATAACTACTCATTGTGGTTGTTTCTAGGCATGAACTTTCACCATGTGACTGATTAGTGTGAATGAGAAAATTCAATGTTCTGTTCATTCACTCTTTTTCTGTTTGTACCCTTTGAATGGATTGTATAGACTGCATTGATTGCCCCCATTATGGTCGTCTTTTTCATAGTCTTGGTCTAGCTAGACTTCTAGTGGTAGATCCTTTTTACTTGCACATATGTAAATTGACTCGTGTCTCTTAATGGATGTTGTGTTCTTTTCCTTCATACAGGTGCACGAATCTCTGTCGATGATGGAACACTTACTATTGTTGCCAAAAATCAATATGTATTGGACAAAGTGCTAGACAAGGTACTTTTTTCACTCACTTCACAGATGTTTTTGGACTAGAAGCTTTTCGCTTTATTCAGATTCAATTGGTGGTGTTTCAAGGACTATGCTTTGGCATACAGTCTCATATAATGGACTTTGTTCTGTGTCCCTATATTTTCTGCTCTGGTCAATTTTCTGCATTGTACCATTATCTCGTGTTTCTGACAGAGATACTTTTGGAAGTGATTCTTGTTGATAAAATTCATGAATTTTGCTCCTGTTTTTTTTTTTTTTTTTTTTTTTTGAGGTGGGTCTAGGGTCTATCAGTAATGTCATCTGTTATTTATGTCTCTCTCAGATTGATTCCATAATTGGCCGTGAAATTGAGATTGGAGGAGTTTACAAAGGTGTGGTGTCTTCGATAAAGGAGTTTGGTGCTTTTGTGGAGTTCAACGGTGGTCAGCTAGGTCTTTTACACATATCTGAGCTATCACACAAACCGGTAAGGAGAATTATGGAACAACATTAGATGTGCTTATGCTATTTTATTTGTCAGAAAACGTGCTAATTTCAACAAGTGTGCTATTTATGTTAAAATTCTTTTTAAGGAAGTGTGGTTTATCTACTGTCATAGTGTCATTGTTTATGATGCCTAATAACTGCTTAGCAATTAGTTGATCATCCATTTTTGTTCTTCCTCAGAGATCTATCATCTTTACTCTTTTGATTGATTTGTTAAACCATATCCGTATGTTCAGATGTCTAAAGGCAATCTATGTAACTGGTATTTGATGGATATGTTTTCTATTGAAAAAACAAATTGATGATTATCGTGAACAAGGATTCTTTCTTTTTCCTTTTCTTACCCTGCATTGCTCGAGCTCATGTTATGAGGGAATTAGTGCACGTAAGCTAGCCCGGATATCTGAATTATCAAAAAAAATAAAAAAAATAAAAAACAAAAGAATTAGTGCAGTGAAAATTTAATTGTGGTCAGTTTCTTCAATGTGTATGAAACTTATTGTATACATATCAGATAGATTCTCTTAAATAAATTATTTTGGATTCCGAGTCCCAAATTCAAGCTCACTGTGCCGTTCGTGCCAACTTTTCATGTCGTTGACTTGATATTTGCTCCTTGGGAGAGACTTTATTAATTGTTTCTCTTTCTGAAATGCTTTGTGTCCATTGTATTTCAGGTGTCACGTGTGTCCGATGTAGTATTCGTTGGCCAGAAGCTTTCCTTAATGTGCATTGGGCAAGATGTTCGTGGTAACATTAAGTTGTCCCTTAAGGCAACTCTACCTAGCCCTGGAAAGGAAGCAAATGATTTAGTTAATTGTTCTGCTTCCAGAGGAGTAACAGCCGACATAGGGACATCGGTTGATATAGCATCCAATGCTCAAGCCCAGGAAAGTTTGAACCTAGTGGAACAACCTGTGCAGGAATACCAAGTCAAAGACGAAGAATCTTCTGCTTCTGCAACCCCGTCATTTCTTATTAGAAGTGCTGCAGAGTGTGATGTCGAAGAAAAAACATCTGGTTTGTTTCCGGATCCTGATAATATTTCTGCGGTAAAGTTGAACCGCAAGTCCAAATCCTTGCGTCTTAAAACTGAGAAGAAAGAGGTAGAGGCAGTGAAGTCTGCTGTGACCGCAATGATGAAGGATCTAGGGGAACAACCTGTGCAGGAATGCCAAGTCAAAGACGAAGAATCTTCTGCTTCTGCAACCCCATCGTTTCTTATTAGAAGTGCTGCTGAGTGTGATGTCGAAGAAAAAACATCTGGTTTCTATCAGGATCCAGTTAATATATCCGGGGTAAAGTTGAGCCGCAAGTCCAAATCCTTGAATCTTAAAACCGAGAAGAAAGCTGTGACCGCAAAAAATATTAAACTTGGAACAAAGTTGCCCGCAAAAGTTTTTGAAATTCGTGCACGTGGGTTGGTTCTTGATCTGGATGGTGGCATTAAAGGAATGTTGCGATTTGAGGTATTTCACATTATTTCTTAATTAGAATTTTTGACTTGTTTTGTTAATATTCTCTGCATGTTGGTCTCAATATTATGGATGGAGTTTTCTGGTAAGAAACCTGTAAAACTGACCTCTAGTCATCATGCGACGACCTTTTTTCTAGGCCTGAGTGGTTGATGTAGTTGTATTTGTTCCGCTTGTCATCTTCTGTTCTATATTGATTATATTGATATTGATATTACTGTACAATTAATGTTATTTCTCAGGTTTTTTTTTTTTTTTTTTTTCCTGAATGTAAATTCTCTTCATATTAGCACAAAGGTGCACTATCCTTCTATGTCATGCAGTTCGAAAGGATAAAATGTGCACGCAACACTTTTGAGTAGCTTTCACCCCCATCAAGGATTTGAGATTTCAGTCATCAATTTCAAATTAATACATAGCGATATTTGTGATTGAGATTTATATTTGTTGTGTTTTGCTCAAACCTAATCCTCTTATTATGTTAGATTAGGTTAGGGCACTGCATGTTAGGTAATCGATAGTCAACGTATTAAAATTGACGGGTCTTATGTGCATGTATCCTACCGATACGTGTGGTCGTCCCCACCTAGTGGGAAGTGGTCGTGTTGTTGATACTTGTTGTTAAGAATCGATGTGGCATCTCTTCCTGCCTGAGAATGGATGCATTACATTTGACCGTGATTTGTTTTCTTGTTTTTTTTGTTTGTTCGTGCAGGGCGATGGAAAGAGGGATTTTGAGATAGGTGATGAGTTGAGAGTGGTGTGCACGAGTTTTAGTAGCAAAGGGGTACCCGTCATGTCTCTAGTGAAAGATTAGTACCTTGTGTGGGATCTGTTGTTACTGAAGAGGAAATTACCAATGAGTGGTGGCATCACGAGGGCATGATTCTCTTGATACAACTTCAAGTTGATCTGATCTACAGGAACATCAAGGTCTGTGATTGGGCTACAATGTCGTGTTTCGGTAGAATTTTTTATCATGCAAAGAGAGAGTTACAGTGTCATGTTCATTTTTGTCCTTGTCAGAGGATTCATCTAGGGTTTTGATAGGATGTTACAATGCTTTTTATCAGGACATGAACAAGTTCTGACCAAGTGATGCTGAAGCTTCGTTGATCTGATGCAACTTGGGAGTCTTGTTTTCACCAACTTCTGACAACTTATTCTGCTTGTGTAGTAGTTCCCATCTTGCAGATTTCATGCCATTGGCACTGCCCGGTTTCCAGTTCCCCAAGAGCTCGATCGATTGATCGATCCACTGGGCAACAGCGGCGGCACATTATTGCTTCCAACACCAGAAGAATGAGACTGAGGAGGCTTCACTGAAAGGGTATGGGGAACCCAGAACTGGACTTGACAGGGTTTTGCTTGCTCATGCATGTTTTTGTTGTGGCTGTTGTAGATTAGACGGGTAGCTTTGAGAGGCAACGGAACTGGTTTCCTCTGGGTGATGGCCCAATGAAGAAGCTTGGAGTTGGGGGAGGAAGGAGAAATAAACTCATTGAGAGAAAACTACGGTTTGTTATTGATGAAATGTGTACATAAAACCTAAACAAAAGTGGCTTGTGCAGCCGGTCCTGACTACGGTTCTAGAATCGTCGATTTCGGTTCTAAAACTGTTAGTTTTGGGCTAGTTTTGAACCATCGGTTCCTTTTGTTTTTGAAATCGTCGATCCCAATTTCAAATATAGACAAACCTGAATTAGATTCTTCTCTAAGAAGCTGGTTTTGGTTCCATGTATACTGCCCCGGAAAGTTGGAAAATTATTCTATGATTAAAAAAAAAAGATAATCTGAGAAGGTTATGGTTAACTAATTTAAGATAGATATGATTAAGAATCATATGCTCTTAACTGAATTATATATATCTTAATATCCCTTTAAAAATTGAACTTATGATGCTGCGGTAATAAGTATAGAGAGTGTTCAGTAAAAATGATAGTGAAAAATGGAAAAATGGAATGTGACTTGATAAAGAAATTGGCAATTTTTAAAGAGGAAGAGATAAAGGATGAACGTAGCCCTGACCACGGTTTCGGAACCGTCGGTTTTTGGTCGGTTTTGGTTCCGTCGGTTACGGTTTCATATACGGACGGTTTCGGGCCGGTTTCGGGACAGTTCCGATTCGATTTAAGGTTTCGGTTCCGAACGATTTTCGATGGTTTTATTTTTATAAATTAAATAAAAAATAGCACAAAGAAATTTGAATAAAAATTACACAAAGAAAATGAATCAGAATTTTATTATCGATTTAAAAAATAGCACAAAAAAATTTTAAAATTTATACAATAAAAGGCAAACAATTTTACATATTATGCATCACTGTCACTGACATCATT
>JAOWBR010179479.1:0-10808 GCA_028571145.1 Dionaea muscipula
TTAACATGGAATAAAACATGAGATTACATGAATAGCGGAGGCTCATGCTGAGCATAATTTTAGTAGTGAGGAAAAAGAATCAATACTGAAGGAAAGATTTGAAAGGTTCAATCCTCACAAGGTTTTAAGACTAACTTACCATGGCGAAGGTGAAGTGTACCACTCTGAACTTCATAACTTGAACATGGTCGTAAGTATAACTGGTGTTACCAAAATTAAGGAGAAGAACAAATGCAAAGAGATGGAACGCAAAATAATCACGAAAACACAAGACTAAGTAAGCTAAATCAGGAAAAAAAAAACTAAAACAAATAAACTAAATAAACTAAATAATTAAAATAAATGAAATAAAATAAAATAAAATAAAATAAATAAACAACACAAGAAACACACCATGGCGTTAAGTCAACATTTTAAAGCATGCCGTGAGTGCCAAAAAATGCGCCATGACGTCAACTTTCAAAATACCCTGTGGCATCAGGTCCCTCCCCCCAACTTAAAACGACGTCGCCTCGACGTCTATTTAAACAAAACACAACGTGGAGGAACTGGACCTGTATTAACTGTTGTGGGCCCGAAGTCCGTTGGGCTTCCAAATTATTTCCCGCTCAAGTAACGTCCCATCAAATTCCTTTATAAAATCGAAGCTCGACACTTTGTCTTCCTCACGTAAAATTCAGAACTCAAAACCCTAAGTGCAGAGCAGATTCAGAGCAATTGAATAGGTGATTTGGTGGTGATTCAGAGCAACGAACTTCTTTCTTCTTTGATTTCGATCAACATCAGGTAAATCTTCCCCTTCAATTTGCACCCTCTCTGTTTTACAGTTACTCGTGTTTCTGTACCCTGAAAAGAAAATGCACGATTAGGGAAGAAATTAAAAATCCGGTTTTTGATTAAACTTACTCATCAGTGATGACAACTCTGAGGAATTCCACACGTTCCAAGGGAGTTAATGCGTCTGCGGTGCACATCTCTGAGGCCACATCGGTTTTGAATGCTGCAGACGTGGAGGATTTTAACGGCGCATTGCCTCTTCCTGCTGACTATCAGTATGTACTTCCTGGGCCTGGGCATACTGTGGTTGATGTAGACCTGGCTAACACCGTGGCCATTCACTTTGAATCACTTCGAGGAGGATTACGATTGCCACTACATCCCTTCATTCAGAGCATCCTCAATTTGCAAAACCTACTGCCTGGCCAGTTGACGCCCAACACCTATACTAGGATTGTGGCTTATATAATCAAGTGTGGGCAGTTAGGATATCAGTCATCACTTCAAGTCTGGTACTAGATGTTCCAGTTAGCACCAGTGAAGGATGTGAAGACAGGCTTGGATACTGGCTTCTATGCCTTCTGTATGAATGTGAAGGGCAAGAAGGAGATCAAATATGGTGTTGTTAACTGCAGGAGCAATGTTCATAATTGGAAAGTGAAGTTTGTGCTGGTGAGCAGCCGAGAGTGGGGGCTAAATACAAGTCAGCAGGAGGAGCTCACCATACCTACCACCTAGATGAGATCATATCTGAATTCGGAGGAAAGAGCTCTTCGCGACACATTTCAAAGTGAAGGGAAGAAATCCTTGGACGACTGGTCCAAAGTAGTCACCCTTGACAATATTGAACATTATGGGATTGCTAGAAGAACTCACCCACGTAGGATCAATTAAAACTGCTTCTAAAAATGTTTTTACTAGTGTTTGTTCTGGAATTGTATCTTAATGATCCTCTTTTACCTCTGTGATGTAGGCATGTTGAAGATTCTGAAAAGGGTTGTCAGTTTGTATGGTCCTACTGCCAAGAAGGTGGCAGTTGAAGTGCTTGGCGATGCAAGTGCTACATCTTCTGAGGCGACGCCTTTAGAAAGTCAGGGCGCCGCCCCTGCACAAACTGCAAGAACAAAGGAGGTGGCAACATCATCTGTGGCACCAATAAAGCTGCCACCCTTGAGACCCGGCTCCCCAAAAACAAGGATCATAAAGTGGCGAGGGGAGCAAAGGAAGGAGGCGTCGCCACCGCCTACCATGAGCTGTGGTGGCGAGGAAAAAAGTACTGAATCCACAGCCTTAGCCTCAAAGAAGAGGACGAGGGCTCAGACAAAAGAGGTTGTTGCTGCTGGTGACGATGATGAGGTTATTGATTTCACAGTTGAGCAAAGGCACGAAGTGCCAGCAGATGGCGCCACCAGTAGACCATTAGATACAGTAGAGGAGAAAGGAGGTGAGCTTGAATATCCTTCTCTTTTGATTGAAGATATAATTCTCCAAAAATGGGTATTTGTCCTTGACACATTGGAAGTTGCAGTTGATGAAGCTGAGGCAGTGAAGGATGTGGCTGCAGATGAAGCCAAAGATAATGAGCCTCCTAAGAAGAAGAGGCAGAGAAAACTGAAAAAGAATGGGGCTCCCGTGGCGACGGGATCTGAGATGGCTACAGCAGAGAAAGAAACAACTGTCGCCATTGGTACAGAATTGATGTGGCACCTCAGAGACAGACTGAAGCTGAGGAGCAGGCGATGAAGGCCAAGGCTAAAGGAAAGGCCATTGAAGAAACAAGAAGAGTCAATTTACTGCCACCTTCCTTACAGCTGCCACCATCGGTTCTGCCGCCACAGCTTCAACCCATAGACCCAGAGACAACTTAGCAACTCCCACCTCAAATACTTTCATTCTCTTCTCCAAAGTGGAGGATCATGCCTCACCACACCGTGATTATGCCTGGCCCAGAGAAGAAAGACAAGGAAGCTCTGAGGCTTGATTGAACCCGCGGCGCCATGACTGCAAAGGATCTGGATGTCGCCACTGGTCTTTCTGATGACGAGCTTAGTCAACATATGACGACATCAATGGTGAAGGTAACTTGTATGGAAAAAAGTTGATCTTAAATTGAGTAGCACCTCTGCTAACTGTTCTTACATTAACACTTGACTTGCAGGCCAACACCCTCTAGACTGAAGTAGTGCGAAGGAGAGAAGAGAGAGAGAAAAATATGCAAGGTTTTATCTCTTCCTCCGATGCCTTGAAAGATTCTCTAGAGAAGGCTTTGGAGCATGCGCTGCAGAGGGCTCTGGATGCTGAGGAGAGGGAGAAGAATGCTCAGGCTGAGGCTGAGCACAGCAAGAGACAACTTACCGCGATGGAGAAATTTTTTTTCCAAAGCCCATAATGAAGCTGTCCAGGAAAAAGGTAAGGCTGAAGCTTCTACTGCTATTCTGAAGGAGTAGGACACCCAGATTGTCTCCCTCATGGATGACGTCAAGCAGCTGAAAAGAACTACGAGGCTCTTGAAAAGAAGAACAAGGCAGTGGAGGAGGAGAACAAGAAACAAAAGGAGATAATCGCCATGAGGGAGGATGCAGCCACGATCTTGAAGGAGTCTGATGCCAAGCTTCAGAAGCAATTAATGGACTGTTTGCTGCAGGAAATCAGATTTAAAGCACTTATTAGGCATAACCGCACTCAACGCCGACTGTTGAAGAAGTCCCTGGTTGCGTATGTAGCTGATGCCGTGGCGTTGTCAATTGACAACTATGTGAAGACAAAGAATTATGATAACACCATCGAGGATATCTGCCATGACTTCTACGATTATGGGTTCAAATTGGCAAGGATGCAGGCAGAGGCGGCTATCGGCAAAGCAAGAAAGGTGGAGATTCTTGACGTCTTGGACCCTACCAAGACTGCCGGCTTAGAGGTCCCTGATGAAAAACCCTTCCCTGAGGAGTATTTACCAGTTCGGCAGTCTACTGAGAGGTCGCAATTGAAACTGCTACTAGAATGGGAAGCTCAGGCTGGCGATGACATCGATGCTCCAGCTTCTTCCTCTGGGCCTCATGATGGTTGCGCAATATGTGCAAGGATACATGGCCCTCCTCCCTACGAAGGACCTCTACAGCAGTAGTGAACTTCTTCGTTCTGAATTCCTTTGAAACAATATTTGCATGTTGGTCTTTGAAAACATTTTCAACACTTGGTCTGTAATAAACATTAGCTGCTTTGAATTACTTCAATTCCTTGCTTGAATGCTTTTCCTTTGGATTCTCCTTTCTTGACTGCCTTGAATGCTTACATGTCTCTATGATTGATACTTGTATACAACACAGTCAGGAGACACTGGTGGCGGCAGGGCATGTGGTCGTCACTAGTATATGGCGTCGCCATGGGATCAGGTATCGCCATAGGTGTAAGGCGACGCCCTAACCTTTTCCAGGCTTATAAACTCAGAGTGTAAGCTTCCTATGTGTTCCTGAAAATTGAAATAGCAGAAATAAAAAAATAAAAGAAAGGAAATATTCAGAAGATGAAAAGTAGAAAACAAAACTTAAAAAGATAAAGCAAGGGAGTATGGGTTGCCCCCCATATATATGGCGCTTAGTTTAAAGTCCTTTAAGCTAGACTTCTTCATATCTTCTCAGTCATACTATTCAGGGGATGGATCTTGAAGATCCAACTCTTTACATGTTTCGATTGGCTGGCCTGCAACGTAGGGTTTGTGGCGATGATCGTTGACAATATAATTCCTAGTATCGTCTTGAATCTCAACGGCGCCATAAGAATATACCTATACAAATGTGTATGGGCCAGTCCATTTACTCTTCAGCTTTCCTGGAAATAACTTGAGACGAGAGTTAAATAACAAAACGATTTGTCTAGGCTCAAATGCCCTTCTTGCTAAAATACGATCATGCACACTCTTGGTGTGCTTTTTATACAACTTAGTATTCTCATATGCTAAGTACCTGCTTTCTTACAACTCGTGGAGTTGGTTGAACCGATTTTCTCCGATCGCCTTGTTGTCAAAATTGAAGAACTTTAGGGCCCAATATGCCCTATGCTCTAGCTCGACGGGGAGATGGCAGGCTTTAACAAAGAATAAGAGATAAGGAGACATACCAATAGAAGTTTTATATGCAGTCCTATATGCCCACAAAGCATCATCTAGCTTAGTTGCTCAGTCTTTTCTGCTGGAATTGACAGTCTTCTCCAAAATTTGCTTGATCTCTCTGTTGGAGACCTCCACTTGCCCACTTGTTTGCGGGTGATAAGGTGTCGCCACCTTATGATGTACGTTGTATTTCTTAAGCAAGTTATCCAGAAGCTTGTTGCAGAAGTGGCTACCCCCATCAGATATGAGAGCCAGTGGCGTTCTAAATCTTGAAAAGATGTTTTTCTGTAAAAATTTCATTACCACACGGGTATCATTGGTAGAAGAAGGGATCGCCTCCACCCACTTAGATACGTAGTCCAATGCAACCAGAATATATTTGTTTTCATGGGAGGAGGGTAAAGGACCCATGAAGTCGATACTCCAAACATCAAAAAGTTCACAGATAATAATATTCGTTAAAGGCATCTCATCCTTCTTGGATATTCCCCCTGTTCTCTGATATACATCACATGTCTTAATATGTTGTTCAGCATCTTTAAAAATTGTTAGCCAAAAGTAGCCACATTGTAGAACCTTGAATGATGTACGTCTTGGCCCATGATGACCCCCTGTTGCCCCTTCATGGTAGTGAGTTAATATGTCCGAGATTTCCACCTCAGCAACGCATCTCCTCAAAATACCATCGGTGCAAAATCGGTAAAGAACAGGGTCATCCCAAATGTAATGTTTCAAATCAGTAAAGAATTTCTTTTTCTGCTGGGCAGTGAAGTCTGTGGGAAGAAAGTCACTTGTCAAGTAATTAGCGAAATTGGCATACCATGGAGGATGGTTTTTTTTTTATCCTCCATGGCGCCACCTCCAAGGCGTTAACCTCCATGGCGTCAGTATCTTCGATGGCGACAGAATCCATGTCTGTAACATCAGCTTCAATGGCGAGGAGGTGTTCATCAGGGAATTCCTCCTTAATTGGAGCTTCGTATCTGGCCCCTTGGAAAAATGGTAGTCGTGATAGATGATTTGCCACCACATTCTCTCTCCCCTTCCTATCCGCTATGCTCATATCAAACTCCTGTAAGAACAGCACCCATCTGAGAAGTCTTGGCTTTGAGTCTTGTTTCTACAGTAGGTACTTCAAAGCAGAGTGATCAATGTAAACGACCACATGAGTATCAATCAGATACTGCCGAAATTTGTCAAATACAAACACGATTGCCAACAGCTCCTTCTCAGATGTGGTGTAGTTCTGTTGAGCAGGATCCAATGTCTTGCTCGCATAGTAGATGGGCTGAAAAATCTTTTCTTTCTTCTGCCCAAGCGCCGCCCCCACGGCATAATCACTAGCATCACACATGAGTTCAAAAGGTAAACTCCAATCAGGTGCAATCAGAACGGGGGCGGTGGTTAATTTCCCCTTAAGAAAATTAAAGGCATGCAGGCACTCAGCATCAAAATTGAATGATGCATCTTTTAGAAGTAGCTGAGTGAGGGGCTTTGAATTTTTTGAAAAATCTTTGATAAATCTTCTATAAAATACTGCATGCCCTAGAAATCCCCTCAAAGTCTTGAGATCTGTTGATGGTATTAACTTCTCAATTTCCTCAACCTTCACCTTATCCACCTCAATACCTCATAGGGAGACTTTGTGCCCATGCACAATCCCCTCTATAACCATGAGATGGCATTTTTCCCAATTCAAGACCAAGTTGGTCTCTTCACATCTCTTCAAAACACGGGCTAGGTTGGCTAAGAAATAATCAAAACTCTGCCCTGTAACCGAGAAGTCATCCATAAAAATTTCCAAAAAATCTTCCACCATGTCGTGGAATATTGACAACATGCACCGCTGAAATGTAGCAGGTGCATTGCATAATCCGAAGGGCATTCGGTGGTATGTAAAAGTTTCATATGGACAAGTAAAGGACGTCTTATCCTGGTCTTCATGGTTGATGGAGATCTGGAAATACCCGGAGTAGCCATCAAGAAAGCAATAGATAGCACGACTACTGAGTCTGTCCAACATTTGATCAATAAAAGGAAGGGGGAAGTGATCCTTCCTTGTTGCACTGTTTAATCTCCGGTAATCAATGCAGACTTTCAATCCAGTGACTAATCTAGTGGGTATCAGTACATTGTTTTTATTTTCTACCACAGTGATCCCACCTTTCTTCGGAACAACTTGCACAAGACTGACCCATTTGCTATCGGACATGGGATAGATTATCCCAAGATCCAAAAGCTTGATCACTTCTTTTTTCACAACCTCCTGCATCCACTGGGTTAAGGCGACGCTGAGGTTGGGCGATGGTTCTGTGCTCATTTTCCATCAGAATCTTGTGCATGCATATGGATGGAATTATCCCCTGAATATCAGCCATCTTCCATCCGAAGGCTCTTTTATGCTGCTTCAAGACCTTCAGCAGCTTCTCATCCTCTCCTGCAGATAAAGATTAAGAACAAATCAATGGAAGGAATTCATCTTTCTCTAGAAAAATATATTTCAGGTGAGGGGGAAGAGGTTTTAGTTCTAAGTCCTTCAGTGGGATTTCTACAGATGGCTTAGGTTGTGGTCCTTTGGTTTTCAAGGGTTGGAACCTTGGCTTAAAATATGAATTTGACTGACTCACAAAGTAAGCCTCACAACAACTTTCTTTAAAAAGTTCCTCCACCCCAGGTCCTCTTCCTCTACTGGGGCGGCGAATTCTTCAATTTTTTCCTCAAAAAGCTCAACCTCCGCCACTTCTTGGCAAAGGTTTTTATATAAGAATTCCTTTACTGGAATGTCTAAGGCATCTAGGAAAAAATAAGATGTGGCATCATCAGGGTGTTTGATTGTGTCATAAACATTAAAGGTTACTCTTTCTTTCCTTACTCTTAAGATGATGTCCCCTTTTTGAACATCAATAAGTGTGCGTCCCGTAGCTAGGAATGGGCACCCTAGGATGAGGGACATGTCATTGTCATCCTCTGTGTCGAGGATGATGAAATCAGCAGGGAATATAAATTTGTCAACCTTTACCAACAAATCCTCTACCACCCCCCTAGGTGTCCTGACCGAATGGTCAGCTAACTGAAGCGTGACGGTGGTGGGATTTAAGGCATGCTCAATATTCAACGTTTTAAACATTTTATATGGCATTAGGTTGATGCTTGCCCCTAAATCACAAAGAACTCTATCGAAATCTAGGTGTCCAATAGATCAAGGAATTGAAAAACTCCCTGGATCTTTAAGCTTTGGGGGAAGTTTCCTTGACACCACAGCAGAGCACAGCAATGTCAAACAAACAGTCTCGAACTCCTCAAGCTTCCTCTTGTTCGTTAACAACGCCTTCAGAAACTTGGCATACTTTGGCATCTCCGCTATGGCTTCAGCGAAGGGTATGTTGATCTCAAGCTTCTTAGAGATGTCGAGGAATTTCTTGTATGACTTGTCCAGCACATTTTTCCTGGTGGCTTGAGGAAAGGGTAGCTTAATTGATGTCCACATCATGCTGTACTTGCTTTCCCTTATCCTTTTCTTCGATTCTGTCGCCACAGGCCAAAAACTACCTTTCTTTTTTGCCTTCTTTTATGGAGGCCTCTCGTCTTCAGACGAGGAGTCCTGGTGTATAATAGGTTCCTTTTTCTTCTGTACTTGGGACAGCACTTTTGTTTCCTCACCAGACGAGGAATCCACATAATTAGGTGACGCCATAGGTGGTGGCGCCACAGTCTTCTTAGGTGGCGCCCCAATGTTTGTAAGGAGCACTATCCCTCCTCTGAGCTCTATGGCCTTCAAATCCGTCCTGGGATTGTTTTCAGTATTACTTGGTAATGTGCCAGGTGCACGATTACCTAATAAATTTGCAATGTGGCCTAATTGCGTTTCCAGGTTCTTGATGGTGGCATCTTGATTTTGCATCCTGGTGTTGCATGATGTAATGAATTGGGCCAACATATCCTCAGTGGAAGGCCTTGGTTGTGGAGGTGGTTCTTGTTGTTGTTGTTGTTGTTGTGGCGACGGTTGTGCATATTGCCGCTGCTGGACATACTGTTGAGGCTGGTAATATTGCTGCTATGGTGACGCTCTGTACGCCCTTTGTTGCTGTTGGTATTGAGGGTTTTGTTGTTTTTGAGGTTGTTGGGGTCGCACTTGCCCCTGTGGACGAGATCCTGATGCGTACTGTGGTGGGGGCGCCGGTTGCTGTGGTGGCGACACTTGCTGTTGAGCATTTTTGTAGTTTGTCCCCCGCCATGAAAGTAGATTATTCTCCTCCATGGGATGTACTGTTGCTGCTGGCCATTCTGTTCGATGTAATTTACGAGCTCCTCAATGGGCTCGATTTCTTCAGCTTCTAAATATTGAGGCTCAGCAAACAGGACGTCAGCTTGGTCTTGAATGCTGGCGTCCGCCATGGTGTGGACAGGGTCCCTTCGGTACCGCGGCTACTTCCAATGTTTAAAGTCTGGTATTAAGGGTCTATAGCTGCGTAGTTAGTGAAGCAAGGGCTTCAGGATCAAACAAAGGTTGTGCTGGCTCTACTCTAGCCACTGGCGCCACCCTCCTAGAATTTGACGCCACGGCCCTCGCGGAGTCAGTCTGGTAACTGTTAGTTGCCATATCCTGCAGGATGGACCATGCATCGTTGCAGGATGGACCATGCATCGTCCCGGGTTTTCTCGTGAAGGACCCACCAGTAGCAGCATCAATCATGGCCCTAAAATTGCCTTTCAGGCCTTGGTAGAACGTATAAAGCTCCTGCAAAACGGGGACGTCATGATGAGGGCAGTCCCGTAAAGCCTCCTTAAATCTCTCCCACGCTTCGTAAAGAGACTCATTATCTTCTTGCGCAAAGTTAGAAATTACTCTGCGCAATATGGAGATCCTGAAGGGAGAGAAGTATTTTATTAAAAATTTTCCCGCTAAATCATTCCACGTCGTAATGCTACCTGCGGGTAACGAATTCAACCAAGCCCTCGCCTTATTCTTAAGAGAAAAAGGAAAAAGGCAAAGATGGATGGCGTCATCCGAAACGTTGAGGTATTTTACCGTGTCACAAATGGCCAGAAATTCAGTCATATGCTCATTAGGATCTTCCATCGGCAAGCCGTAGAATTGAGCATGGTTCTAGACCAATTAGATCGTGGACCCTTTTAGCTCAAAGTTTTGTCCCGCCACGGCTGGTTTGACCACGACTGGTCTAATCCCCTCCAAAGTGGGGAAACCATAGTCCGACAATGGACGGGCAGCATTATTCGCTGCGTCACCTCCGTCAGCCATATTGATTGTTGAAGATTGGATTTGTTTAGTTTGCTTTCTGAGGCGGCGTGCAGTCTTTTCGATCTCAAGGTCTAGATAAAAGATTGATTCTTTCCTAGACCTTGTGATCATACACAAGATAGCAACGACTTCTTAATTGCAAATAACAAAAACCAAAAATAAACTCTCGGGCGCGAAGAAAACAAAGAATAAAGAATGAACAAACTTCACTGGATTAAAAATCATAGATTTGACAAACCGTTACCCAAGATGAATTTCCCGGCAACGGTGCCAAAAGCATGACCGAACGAAAGTGGTTAGCAGCAAGTGTACTGCCTCGTTGGTAGTAATAAAAAATATCGATCCTCAGAGAATTATCCATAACGTTGTTTATCAATTCCGTAACTCTCTTAAAATAGCGAAGTGATTAATTTAAGTGGAGAAGATGGAACATAAAATGTGATAACCTGACTATTTATATTTTTATTGGTTCGGTTTATTCTCGAGAATCCTTCCTAGCCCGACTGGTTAGTGGAGGAGAGTTGAGGGGATTTGTTCATGGAGGACTTGAGTTCGAATCCTGCGGGGTTCATTTTAGTTTTAGGATATTTTTAATCTCCTTTTTATTGGGGAAATTCCCCTTTTGCCCTCCGTGGGATTTTAGGGGTTTTGGTAACTCCCGTA
>JAOWBR010179490.1:0-10807 GCA_028571145.1 Dionaea muscipula
TAAAAGAGTTATAATTAACGTATATTTTTTGTTGATTTTCATTTTTTAAGAATATAGTGTTCATTGAGCCAAATGTACGGATAATCTCTATCGTGCCGAAGGCACGGGTAATCTCTAGTAGTGAGATATAGAACAAAAATAAATTATGAGTTGTGTAATATTATGTGATGTGATATGAGAGAGATAATGAGAGAGATGTGAATTTTTTTATGAACCAATGACATTATTGTTTTTGACCACATAAGACAATATAGAGAACGATAAATTCAAAATATGTCTTGATTCTAAGTATATATTTACCTTTTAAATAAATAGCTCAGTCGACCGCTCCATATTAATTTTGATTGTAAAGGATTAAGAATTCGTAGAACAAAATAGAAGAATTATATAAGTAAATAAAAAAAGAAATAGAAAAAATAAGACCGACAGTTAATACACTTAACATCACCGGATACCGTTAATATTTAAGATATTAAAGACTACAGAAAACTTACGTCCTTAGATAAGCTTATTTACAAATCATACATTTTTTAATTGTTTTGTAATGATTTAAAACCGTTGAATATCTTTAAAACTTGTTTTTAAGAATTTTCTTGAAAAATTAGTAAGAATAATAATTGAAAAAGATTTTATTTGATCAGTTTTTATATGAACTGTCCACTGATATTTTTTCATATAAAATTATTCGGATAAACAGTTCGGACCATAAAAAAAAAAGAGATCCGTGATCCGTAAATATATTATTTAAGATCAGGAAGCAGACTGATCAAGGCTATTTATTTGAGCTATGGGACCGAGGTGTAATAATTTAAAGGTATAATAAATTATTATCCCTTGAGCTTTAAGACCGGGATAATAATTTAAAGGAAGTTAATATTACCTTGTTTCTTGTTACGAATTCATTGTATTATACGTGCACAAGTCGCCGTCGTGAGAACTTTGACTATGTACTTTGTATTGTTATGCTTTACAAGAAAGTGATAAAAAAAAAAACCCGAAAGTAAAATTTCGTGGAAAATCTATTATATAAATAAGGAAATGGTTGAAATTTTTTTAAATTTTTGTCCAACTGGATATGCATGTGAGAGAGATGAAGAAAAGAGAGAAGGAGAGTGAGTGGAAGAGAGAGGGAGAGGGAGAAAAAAAAAATTTATTTTTAATACGATAAATATTCTATTTTTTTGAACCAGTTAAAAATAATTTTCTATTATTATTTTTAACTGATTTAATAGAATGTAATGTTCCTAGTCTATTATATAAATAAAGATGAGATTTGAATTTTTATCTAAGTTATCCTAAGTGACAAGCAAGTGAGAGAAAATGAGAGAGATGGAGAGAGAAAGAGGGAGAGAGAGAGGGAGAAAAGAGAAAAAGAAAAAGAGAGAGAAAATAATGAATTTTTTTTTAATTTATTAATGTATATTTTTGACTAATTCAATAAGGAAAATATTCATCGTGCCGAAGACACGAGTAATATCTAATCTATATTACAAAGAAGATGGGATTTTAAAAAAATTTGAAAGGAAAATAAATAAAAAAAGATAAACAAGTGAAGATAAACATTTGTCCTACTTGACATAATCTTATAATGTATGTGATTGACTGGTTACTTTATTGGAAAGAAGAATAAAAAAGAACAAAGAATAAAATCTATAATAAAATAAAACACAATTCAATTCAAATCTTATATCTCTATTAACTTATCTTTTAATAAATCTCAACCATTCATTTTTCTTTTATAAATCTTAACCATTTATTTTACTTTTATTCTTTTATACTTTTATTCATTCATATTTTTATAAGTATAAAAACAAGTATAATGTTGATATAAAAATATTACAGTCAAGATTCATAATTTTTATGAGGATCAAAACAAGTTTAATATTGATATAAATTTTTCTATTGAACATACACACTATTTTCATAAGAAAATGAAACTATAAAAATGTTCATCGTATCAACAGCACGGGTTATTTCTAGTATCATACGAAACAACTAGCCCAAGTGGTCGACTTTATGTCCTTCGGAATAATATCTTTTGTCAAATGAACCATTTGAGAAAGAAAATTGACAAGCAACTGGTTACATTACATGATGTCAAACCAAAGTAATATATTTATAACCAGAGAATCTCTCCTTTATCCTAATTCTATAAGTCACGGTTTGACTTAATCGACAAAGTAATGCAAATTAGAAAGTGTGCATAGTAAGCATCCAAGACAATGCGATTTATTTTCTTTTTAATGAGCCTTCCATGATCATATAAAATATGCTAGTTTTTTTTACTGAGACTACGCTAGCCATGCACAAACTTATTATGAACGATGCCCCATATTGTATTGATTAGAAGACCCGAATATATATGACTGACCCCACCATAGGATTTGAAGATGATGATGATAAAATGTGTAAATTTTATAAGACCCGAATATATATGACTGACTCCACCATAGGATTTGAAGATGATGATGATAAAATGTGTAAATTTTATACCTTGAGCCATTGCACAGGGCACTCGAAGATCTGGCAGCTAACTTCAACAAGCTCACCACGCTGCCCGACACCATAGGATTTGAGCTGCTGAACCTCAGGAGATTATCAGTCAATTCCAACAAACTCATATTCCTGCCCTATTCTATCTCCCACATGACCTCACTCCGTATTCTAGATGTTCGTCTCAACTGCCTCCGTTCACTGCCCGACGACATGGAAAACCTGATCAACCTCGAGATCCTCAATGTCAGCCAGAATTTTCAGTATCTCAGTGACCTCCCAAATTCCATAGGCCTCCTCCTCTCTCTATTGGAGCTGGATGTCAGCTACAACAATATCACAACACTGCCCGCCTCAATGGGATGTTTGAAGAGGTTGCAGAAGCTTAGCGTTGAAGGCAACCCTTTGATCTCTCCCCCGAAGGATGTGGTGGAGGAAGGACTACATGCAGTGAAGCGGTACTTGAGTGAGAAGATAAATGGAGCACACCAGGACTCGCCTAAGAAAAGATCATGGTTTGGGCAACTGAAGAAGTTCAGCACGTTTAACGGGCACTCTTCACGTGCATCCTACTATGAGAGCAAAAGGGGGACAACTATTCCTGAATGCCGACCCATTGATGCGCTTGCCTCTCCGAGGTACCTTGCCATGCTTTCACCTCGAAGACTTTTTTCTCCTAAGAATCAATTCACAAGATTGTCGTCATGAAAAACACTGCAGTAAGGGCAAGCAAAGAGAACATGCAGTGTCTAATAAACGTGGTGATATGTATGTATATTTCCTAAATTGCGATGGATCTACCGATCTAGGTTGTCACAGACCAGTCCATGTAAGATAGTTATGTTGCATGCAGCTTGGACAGGGTGCCGGTAGGGTTTAGCAGGGAAATGGTTGCATGTGATGTCAAGCTTGTTGACTAGATCAATAACCTACTAGCAGAAGCAGTTCTTGTACCTATGTGGGATTACATGTAAGATATGTGGGTCACTATAATACACGGGCGAATGGGTCGTACCTTATTACCGTTCACGAGATACATTTCCAGAGTCCAAGAGTTATTTGTCCTTAATCCTGAGTATTAAGCAATTACTGTAGCATCAAATCAAACACCATCGAACTTAAAGAAAAAGCATCGTTAACCAAAGACTATCGAAAAAGAGGGATGTCGAAGGATTAAACAACACTATGAGATTCCAACCACTTAATCTTATAATCCATTTGTACCTTCAGGCTTTAGATTTTTGTTTTTCCCCCTGCCGGCTGCCAAACTGCATTTTCACATACAACTGAATGCAAACATGAAGCAGAACCATTAACTTGATACTGACATTTTATTTGGCATTTGTCAAACTAAGATTTTCAAATAGCATTGCAGTTTTCATGTATTGGGAGAAGAAACAATATAAAGCAGAAGCATATCTTTGATGTAATTGATAAAAATCCATACCACCAGTAATCGCAGATGTCATTCCGAACCAGAATAACCGTAGACACATGAACATCAAGACCTCAATAATGCTTACTATCCAAAGCCATCATGTATAGGTTATGCCAATAGTTCCCCACCAGTATTCCATACCTGTGATGTCAGCATCATGCCTTCAACACTCTTCCCATGTGAAATATTTCATTCCCTGAAGCCAAAAGCAAAAGGGAAGCAGAGAAAGACAGATAATTTTAAATAAAAGGAAAAGAAAGATGGAACCAGCTCAGCCATGAAAACAATGCATTTTGCTTAGTCATCATTGCACATTAAACTGAACAAAGAGTAGAAGCCGATGAAAAAGAGTGTGTAAGAAGCACACATTTGACTGAGGTATTCAACCAATTACAGACAATAGTCACATAGTATTACACAACCATGTGCACATAATGTAAACATACTGTGCACAGAAACGCAACCAATTTCTTGGCTTACAAATACTCTAAACCTGTCTCCACTCACTACAAAGGCCCCCATCCACTATAAAATCTGGGTTGGTCCTCAAGGCTAGCAGATTAGTTGTTTAACAGATAACAATACAATGTTGGAGTCTTAATCCCCAAGCCAACTAAAAGAAGGTGCAGAACTAGTGGGAGGAAGAAATAAAGAGGACAAAAAGAAAAATTGAATATTCATGCTTGACAAATAAAAGGAGCAGATGAGTAGCAGACAAATAAACCATCTTGTTGTGTTAGATGTCTCATCAGTTAAACAGATTCTGCTTCTGAATGTCCATCACGGTTGTCAACATTTTCTTTACTAAGCTTTGATTTTGGTAAACCAAATGAAGCCTGTCTAGAAGATATTCGGTTTGGATGCTGGTCGGAACCGACCAAGTTCAGGTATGTGTAGACAGACATTCCACCAAGAGCTGCAATTGCGCCACAGATACTGACTCTTCCTGGATTGGAGCCAAAAAGAAGGTAACCTCCAAGGAGAATAACACAGGTTTTGAATTGGCCAAGAACAACATGTGTAATAGCAGATGTTGCCCTGCAATATGATCGAAGAAGAAAGTGGAAATTACACCATTCAACTAACTTTTTATTAAATTGAGAAAACATAACCAATATGGCGTCCATCAATTTTTTTTCACAGAGTGCGTTCATTTTAGCACACAGAATAGGTTAGACAAAGCCAAAACCAGTAGAGGTATCCAGAGAAGTTAACGGAGAAATAAGCAAAATCTTGAACAAGCAACAAAAGTAACAACACAGACCATTTACTAGCTACATAAAGGAAAGACTAAAAAGGAGCAACTTTTATGTATTTAAGATGAGCATACATGGCGACTCAAACGAGTCTGGTTCCCTCTTCCACTCCCTGAAGATTTTTCTCCATGTCAATCCCCACAGAGAAACTATTTCAACTAGACAATCTTGATTTGTACTGTACTTGCACCTCATTAATCTTTTCTAGCTCATCTTTCTGAAGTGGTGCTTCTTGCATCCTTGGATGGGAGAGAAACATCTAGCCTTGTGTGATGCAATCAACTATTAAAATGCAATGGCTCAAAGCTGGCACTTACCCAAGTGCAAGTGCACCGGACCACTGGAGCAAGAACCCAAGAATAGCGGAAAAAAGAATTGCCGAAGTGTTACCAAAGTTCCAATTAAAGGAGAGGGCACCAGGGGAATCAAGCCAAGGCATCATTATCACCAGAAAAAACAAAGTGATTGGTGTAGTCTTCCACATTAACCTGCACGGTGATCATTTTCAGTAAGAGCAGAACAACATGCAGGTAGGCCAAGGGAAGGGCAAAAAGTCGAAAAGACTCTGCATACGCTAATGCTGTCCAATTCTCCTGCTGCTGCAAATTTGACCACAAGATCTTATTCACTGCACTGGGAATTATCCAAGCCAATGCTATACATGCGCCAAAAATATGGAATTGCAGATCAGTCACAGTAGCCACTGCAACACCAATAGACAATACACAGAGTGCAAGAACCTGAAATATATCTTCCCATCAGGACCCTGAAAATAGAATTAATTTAACTATCCATGCAGTAGTCCTACTGAAAGCAACTATTTCAGTCACATAAGCATGTTTCCTTGCTAACACAAAGCACAGACAGTATCCATTACCTTCTGGAAGGAAACCTTTTTCCTGAATAAGATGAATTCAGCAACAACTATTGAGGGTGTCACGGCAATTTTAGCCATCTGATAGAATCCTACGCTGAACACACAATTGTGAGCCTCAGAAGGCAATCAAAACAACTAATTACGTAGACAGAAGATTCCACGCATTACCTATTGAATTTTAAGCTGACGTTTGCTAGACCAGTAGAGAGTGACATAACACCACCAAGAGCCAACAAAGAGGAAAAACGGGCCGACTTGGTTGGAGAAGCAGGGAGCAAAGAGAGAGCATTTAAAACAGCCATCAGAAACCAACTCACCAAATAGTGAATGAAAGTGAGGAAGATTGGAAAATTGAACCCAACTTTTCCCAAAACCTATAGAAAAGCCACAGAAAGAATGTCATTGTAACGAGAAATTATGCCAAGAATCCATTTTACTAACAAAAAAGCAAAGCATTGAAGAAAAAGTGATATTCACGCACCAGTTTATTCATCAAGATTATACCAACAGCAACAAAAAAGTTGAAAGTAAGCGCCACAGAGGGACCACATAAGCGCTGCTGTTGGCGCCTAGCACCTTCCGAAGACCGTAACTCATTGAACAGAGAACCCCTTAGATTTTCTAGTGCTTTTCCTAGTTAGAGACAGGTAGATGATATTAATCATATAGCGGAGCTGACAAAAGAAGTTTACGATGAGTAAAAGTAACAGTATTGCACATAACCCAGATTTCAGACCAGCATGTTAACTGTTTAGATACCGTTCCATTCAATACTAATATATGCAACAAACTAGAAGTAAAATTATGTTCGCTCAGTTAGAGTTGAAATTGACCAAACAAAACAGATATTGCTGCCGGTCCCTTTGAATTTTGTGCTGCCTCGTAAGCTTTGTTGTGGACTAGAATAGCTTTCAACGAAAGAGCTGAAACTAGCTAATACACTACTAGCTCATACACAAGAATCTATTTACACAGAAAACCAGTCTGAATCGATGAATGAATGCCATCACATTCCTAAACTTACCCACATTGAATGCTGAATGCTCCCTTTTCAGAATCTATCACTACTTTGCCAAATATCTAAAACCATACATAATTCAACGCAAACACCTTACTTAATTACACAAAAGCAAAGATCACTAGCACAAGCCACCAAGTTTCAACTCATTACTCAATCAAGTAAGCTGAAGACCAGAAAAGGAAAAACCGCGGAAGTAAAAAAAAAAAAAAAAAAAAACGTACTCCACATCAAAGCATCTAATTAGGGCAAAAAAGGAAAGAACAGAGAAATATGTGAAGGAGAATAGAATGTAAACCTCTTTCACCGGCATCACTGTCCTTGCGTTTGAGAATCTTCTTCACATTCCTGCTGACGAACAAACTGAACATTTTCCTTCCACGGAGCAGCTCCACAAGCAGCTATCCCTATTCCCTCTCCATCTCCGTCCCTCGGATAACCGTACACGTAGCTCGAGTGGACTCACTAGAAACCCTAGAAATCAACTGTACTGAGAGGTAGAGATAGAGAGCAAAGGAGATGTCCGCCAATGGTGGAACAACAGAGGGCGTGGAGACGAGAAACAGTAAGTGAGATGAGATCTCACTCGTACTCAGTGGTGAGAATGGAACACAAGGGAGAGAGAGAGGTGGCGATGATGGCGGAGGATGGTGGTTCTTTTCGTCGGCGGAGAGAATGAAGCGGAGATCACGGGTCACTCCGCCGATGCACAATTGAGACAAAAGAGCAGCAGAGCGTGAATGCGTCATGTGCTTGTCTTCATTCATCGGATGAAATGAAACTTCCTGTTTTGTTACTGTGAATTCCTGTTTTGGTCTTTGCTTTAACTTATAAGTTCAGGGATAAAATATGAGATTATATTATTAATTTGTTTCATATAGTTAAAATGTATGTTTGATTTTTATTATATAGGATTATTAATCTCTCATCACCCATTGGATAAATAATACTATAATTTCTTAGTATTAGTTATTCCACCTAAAAAAATGACTCATTTTATCTTGTCTCATCACTCATTTAATTTTTTTATTTGGTTGAATTGTAGGTATAGGTTGTGAATTATCACTTTGATTCTATGTAAGGATATTTTGATCCAAAAAAATATAATCTCACGTTTAATCTAAGATAATCAAACAACTCTTTAATTGAATTAATAGTAAAACATTTAATCATCTCCTTCACAATCCCTCTTCTTATTCGGAGTATTATTTATCCGATCCAATTTAATCCTCTAATTAAACATGGCTTAAGAGTAAGTCAATAGTTTTGTTATTTTGGCATGGTCATTTTCATTTTTTTGGATGTGAATAGTACATTTTGTCAAAAATGTGCAACTCATAGTGTATAGTAATATTTTAGGCCCTTTTTTTATATATAATTCTTATTTTATTCTTTTTTAACTAATTTTGTCTTTATCCATCATTCTCCACCTATATTCTCTCTTATCTATTATTCTATAAGGGAGATCATTCGCTTATTTCAGTTCGGTTGGATTCTAAAATTTTAGTTATTTCGATTATTCATTTCATAAAAATAAAAACCGAATCGAAATAAAATTTGTTTGGTTCGATTTTTGAACCAAATAATTTGATTCGGCTCGGTTTTTTCAAAACCGATATTTTTGTAAAAAATCATCACATATTATTTATTTCTACTCAATTATTCAGTTTTATCGCTCTGAAAAAATTATACTTTATACAATGAGTCTCCATTGAGGGTTTTTATTTTTTTTTTCCATGTTTATGGACTCCAAATAACCCTTGGATTTGAAAAAATCAAAGGCTCAGATTACATAGTAGTGTGACACATTTTTCAATCGCTTCCTTTTTAATCTGAGCCTTTAATTTTTTCAAATCCAAGGGTTGTGTGGAGTCCATAAACATGAAAAAAACCGGAAGCGCTCAATGGAGACTTACTCATACTTTATAATCCATAAATGCATAAACAAATTTAATTATTTTAAATATCAAATATATTATTTGATTTAAAATTATAATTCGGTTTAAACCGAATTTATATTTTTAAAACCGAACCGAACCAAACTTTTTTTAAAAAATCGAATAAATCGAACCGAATAAACCAAAACCAAATAAACCGAAAATTTTCGATTTTATTTGTTCGAGTTTTTCGGTTTATTCGGTTTAAACCGAAGTTTGTTTTGGCTTATCATTCTTCACCTATATTTTCACTCATTTAGCCTTCTCTGCCTATATTTCATTCATCTATCCTTCTTCATCCAAAATTGATAGGTCATTTCTTTTTTCCATTTCCAACCCAAAATGAATGGATAATTGGTTGTGTTAAAATGGATGAATTAAATGGATGGACTATTGAACTTGATTTTTTTGATTATTTGTCAAAATATGAAAATGACAAGGGTCAAATTCTATCTATTGGACTTGCTCTAAGAGCCACAAGCAAGATGTGTATCATAGATACAAACGTAGGCCGTGTTTGGTTTCAGGATAAGAAAATGGACGATAAGTAATAATGGGGACAAGAAGTGGGATAAGTAATGATGAGATAGTGGGTTGGATAAGTTATGCGATGTATTGGTTTTACTTGTTTGGTTCACGGATAAAATCATCGGATAAAAAAGCCTGTCGGGAAA
Organism: Dionaea muscipula; assembly: GCA_028571145.1. NCBI lineage: Eukaryota > Viridiplantae > Streptophyta > Magnoliopsida > Caryophyllales > Droseraceae > Dionaea > Dionaea muscipula. The sequence goes on from JAOWBR010179490.1 coordinate 9,694, forward strand.
AAGTTTGCCGGAAAAATTTTTGTCGGGAAAATTTCGTCGGGAAAAGTTCTACGGAAAAATTTTGATCAGGGAAAGTTCGTCGGAAAAATTCTCGACGCAATTTTTTTTTTCGGAAAAATTTCCACCGGAAAAAGTTCGCTGGAAAAAATTTTCACTGGAAAAATTTCGTCCGGAAAAGTTCGCCAGAAAAATGTTCGCTGAGAAAAGTTCGCCGGAAAAATTCTCGACGGAAAAATTTTCGTCGGAAAAAGTTCGTCGGGAAAATTTTTGTCGGAAAAAGATCGTCGAAAAAAGTTCGCCAGAAAAAATTATCTATTTTTCCTTATCCGGCCACCGTGGATAACTAATACCACCTCTCCCCATCTTTTCTTATCCACCATTTTTGTTGAAAATCATTACCGTTGGATATGTAATCCAACATATCAAAAGTTATTCAAACAACAGATAAAAATCTATCATGGATAACTTGTCCTATCCATGATAAGTTATCTAGAAATCAAACAGGGCCGTAGTTAATATGCGCCCATGACTCACATTTATTAAATTTATTTCATTTAATATTTACACATGTAATGATTTATTCCCATCATAATAAAACCTTAAAAAATATATCTGCGGGCTTATTTGTCAATGATATAAGATTGTTGAATACGATAGTTTATGAAGAATCACTGAATCAGTTGACTTGAGAGCATGCTTTGGATTTGTTACTCAATCATCATCATCCTGACTGTTAATGGAATGTGTTGGGGATCGGGGAGATGATCAACCGACACTTGTATTTGAATAACAATTTGTAGGAGGTTACCCATCCTTCAATCCAAGCACGCTTAACTACGGAGTTCCGATGAACTCTACTCCACGAAAAGTGATTAATCAGGTGGTGATATAGTCATCATATCTTTTTTATATAAATATTTTTTTTTCCTTCCCGATGTGTGTTTTTTCTTAATTCACCACATGCACAACATAACATTTAATGATAACTTACTAATCAGAGCATCACCAACGGTAGTTGATTTTCCATATTTTTACAGTGCCTATGATTAGGGGTGTAAACGAGCCGAGCCGAACCGGATATCTTTATAAACGAGCTAAACTTGTTTAATTTTAA
>JAOWBR010179512.1:0-10806 GCA_028571145.1 Dionaea muscipula
TTTAGCCATTTGTTCCTGTTTTAGTATGCCACTAGTATGTTACTAACCCGTGTACATCCCCCGATTGAACATTTGGCGCAGGTGAGCAGATTGAGAGCTAGGAGGATGACCGGCGAGACGGGGCACACCTCTTAGGCATCATTTTTGGTCTCATGCATCATTTTGTGATTCTATGTCCATAGTGCATTTTTGAAACACATGGAACATTTAACATTTTGGACTGTTTGATTGGTTTAGAGCGTTGACTCTTAATTTTGTTTCCCATTAGGGTTTTTTATCACCGTTTCCCCATGTGGGTTTAGACTCGCTGGTTGTTCCCCGTTGAGGGTTTGGACGTTTCCTTCCACATGATTAGATAGTTGCTCTAATGATTTTGATGCATGTTCAGTTTTTCCCCTGTAGTTGGGTTTGACTCTCTAGGCTTCCGTGGCACGTGGGTCACCCCACGGGTCACGTGTCGGTCCTACCCGAGAGGAGGTGTGATAACTTTTCCACCATAGCTCTTCCACTAGCCAACCTCACCAGGAAAGATGTGAAGTTTGTTTGGTCAGATGCCTATGAGAAGAGTTTTCTTGAGCTGAAGAGGAGACTGACTTCAGCTCCAGTTCTGTTTTTGCCGACTGAGGGTGGAGGCTTTGTGATCTATAATGATGCTTCACTGCAAGGTTTGGGTTGTATGTTGCTGCATCATGGCAAGGTGATTGCCTATGCTTCGAGACAGCTGAATGTTCATGAGAGGAACTACCCGACACACGATTTAGAGTTGGCAGCCATAGTTTTCGCCTTGAAACTGTGGCGGCATTATCTCTATGGTGATTCCTGCGAGATCTTCACAGATCACAAGAGTCTCAAGTACATCTTCGCGCAGAAGGATTTAAATTTGAGACAGCGCAGATGGCTAGAGCTGCTGAAGAATTATGATCTGACGATCCAATATCACCCCGACAAGGCCAATGTGGTGGCAGATGCTTTGAGCCGGAAGACAACTGGTAGCGTTGCATGTTTGACTGGGCAACCTCAGCTGATTGATGAGTTTGAGAGGTTGTAGATTCAGTCAGCTCAGGGCAGAGTGGATGGGAAGATTTGTCAGCTCTTGTTACGTCCGACTCTGCAGGACCGTCTTCCAGTGTTGCAGCGTGACAATGTAGAGCTGCGTGCCATCATTGACGATTTGAGTGATGGTTCAGATTTAGACTTTGCTGTGGGGACAGATTTAATTCTGTGGTTTCGGGGACGTATCTGCGTTCCTAGTGACGAGGAGGTGAAGACCGAGCTATTGACAGATGCCCATTGCTCTTGGACTAGCATTCATCCTGGTGCCACAAAGATGTATCACGACCTTCGGGAGTATTTCTGGTGGCGAGGTATGAAGAGGCAGATTGCTGAATTTATTTTCCAGTGTTTGACCTGCCAGCAGGTCAAAGTTGAGCATCAGAGACCTGCGGGCAAGTTGAAGTCACTTCTCATTCCCAAGTGGAAGTAGGAGAACATCACGATGGATTTTGTTACCAGGCTTCCAGCTACCCGGAATGGACATGACGCAGTTTGGGTGATTGTTGATCGGCTCAAAAAGTCAACTCACTTTTTGCCGATCAAGGTGACCTTCAGTTTAGAGTGTTTAGCTCGCCTCTACATGGGGGAGATTGTGCAATTGCATGGTGCACCTATGTCCATTGTGCTAGATAGGGATCCAAGATTTGTCTCCAAGTTTTGGAGAGCTTTCCATGATGCATTTGGGACGACGTTGAATTTCTGCACAGCTTATCATTCTCAGACAGATGGCCAGTCTGAGAGGACCATTCAAACTCTAGAGGACATGTTGAGAGCCTGTTCATTGGATTGAAAGGGGAACTGGGATGACCAGTTTCCTCTGATTGAGTTTTCATACAACAATAGCTTCGAGACCAACTTGGGTATGGCACCGTATAAGGCCTTGTATGGCAGGAGGTGTAGATCGCCTACTTGTTGGTATGAGGTCAGAGAGCATCAGCTTTTGGGGCCTGAGTTGGTGGAGAATGCTAGGCAGAAGATTGCAGTGATCAGGGACAAACTTTTGACAGCACAGAGTAGACAAAAAAGCTATGTTAATAACCGCAGAAGAGATCTCGAGCTTCAGGTTAGGGAAAAGGTCTTCTTGAGGGTCTCTCCATGGAAGGGGATGATCCGCTTTAGCAAGAAGGGGAAGCTCAGTCCCCGCTATATTGGTCCCTTTGATGTGTTGGTGATGTATCTTACCGTGTTACTCTTCCACCGCAGTTGGTCGATGTTGAGGAAGTATGTGCACAGTCTTAGCCATGTCATTGATTTCGAGCCTCTGCACGTCCACGAGGACATGACTTACGAGGAGCAGCCGGTGGAGATCCTTGATCGTAAAGAGAAGGTATTTAGGACCAAGACAGTACACCTGGTCAAGGTCCTTTGGCGCAACCATACCATGGAGGAGGCTACATGGGAGCGCGAGAGCGAAATGCTCGAGAAGTACCCTCGTCTCTTTTCAGGTGTGTGACATTTCCTTAAGTTTTAGTTGATTTGATTTCGAGGGCGAAATCCCCTTTAAGGGGGGGGGGAGGATGTGAAGGACTAGTTCTCCGGGTTGGTTCTTAGATGAATTTCGGGGATGAAATTCTTTTAAGGGGGGAAAGATGTGATAACTCATCCCATTTTTATTTTATTTTCGGTTATTACATCCTCGAGACTTTCATCTAGCCCAACCAGGTTGATGAAAGCGGAGAGTGCACATGATTTGTGGGGGTTCGGGTTCGAGACTCGAGGGGAACGTTTTTAATCCTTTTGAGATTTTTAATCTCACTTTTGGGAGGAGGAAAAGACTCTTTTACCCCTCCTTAATTTTGGAATCAGTTTTGGGGTTTGGATTTTTTTTGGGATATGAAACTCCCATCTTCTCTTTCTCTCTTTTCCCCTCTCTTCTCTCCCTCACATCTCTTCTCTCTTTCCCTTGGCTGATCGGCTACCACCAGCAGGAGGAGGAGACCGACGTGTGATCGACGGCCACGAGGAGAGTGGGTTGGCATTGTCGTCATTGTCCGGGTAAGGATTCTTGGATTCATTCTCCCTCTTTTTACCTCTTTTCCCTTGAATTGGTTTTGTGGAGGGGACGAATTCTGACCGAATGATTCTCCTTTTGATTTCTTGTGGTTGATCGATCAGAGGAAGGACTTTGGACGTGTTCAGATTGCCCGTGGAGCGTAGACGTCGATTTCACGGATTCAGGGTAAGGGTTTCAATCCTTTGTTTCGATTCGTTTTGTCGAATCATAGTTTTTGCATATGATTTGGTCAGGACTTGGTTAGGGTTAGGTGTTTCTTGATGTGTTTAATTTGGATGCATTGGTTTGGTTTCGTTTGGGTTGTCGCTGTGGATTTCGGGTTGTTGAAAAAATGGTTTTCCATTGACGAAAATTGGGTTCTGATGAATTGCAGGAATTTCGGCCGACCTAATTTAATTCCCAGCCGACCGGAAATCAGAGGGTCTCTCTGTTTTGGGATTTCTGACCGGCCGGACTCTGGAGCCGGCCGACCGGCGGCTGCTGTGTGCAGCCTTTGTCCGTTTGAGCTGGTTTGATTTCCTTTTGCTTTGGGATTTTAGTGGGGCGTTCTAGGACATCATTAGACGCATTAATGTCCTGTTTTGCATGCTTTTCATGCATGAGACCTCCTTAGTGAGTTTTTCTCCGTTGGATATTCACATAGGTGGTGACGTGACGGTTTACGGAGTGTGGTAACTTGGACTAGTTTGTGATTTACTTTAGCTGGATTCCAGGTAAGGGGTGTACACGTCCTTACCTTTCTTCCACCTCCATTACCTTTCATCCTTGATCTCTCATTAATACCACATTCTATACAGTGCATGCTCTATGTGGTTATTGTTATTTGTATTTGTCGTCCACTCGCTTTTATAGTTGTAATTTGTTGTTGGCCTGGGTTCTTTACAAACATGATGTTACCCAAGATAGTTGCTCCTGTAGTGTTGTCAGCCTTGTATTCTTAGTTTGAGTGGACGAGTGGTATCTTGTGAGGATGTGAGATGTGTGTGAGGTGGTCTATGTTGAGGTGTTCTGTTTTTGATTAAGCCCGAAGGTAAGTTCCTTCGAGGGCGGCTTCGGCCATACAGTTTTACCGTATGTCGCAACGTCCTTTAGGACTTGTCGATGACCTGGACGGAGCCTGCCATGGTGTAATACTCCGACCGCCATATCGGTTTTCACCCATGGTTTGGCTGGATATGCCACTGACACGACTTGAGATGGCAATGTGGTAGACTACGGGTGCTACCGATGAGTTTCTTTGTGGTAGACTGCGGGTGCTACTGTTTCTGTTTTTATGTGAGTTTCTTTGTGATAGACTGCGGGTACTACCATACCGTTGTCCTTTCTATTTGAGTGGTAGACTTAGGGTGCTACCGTGAGTATTGTGGTAGATTATGGGTGCTACCGTTGGGGTCGTTCCATGATGTGAGTGTTGTTTGGACCTTTCTGTTGTACTGTTGTTGTTTTATCTCTCATATCATGTGTCTACTTGTGTTATTTACGATTTGCTGGTCTTGCTAGTATGGTAGTTGTTGTCCTTATATTCTCATGCTATGGCATCTTATACTGTCATACGTTCTTTCGTTGTTCCATTAGTATCTCTTGATCCCAGTGGTGGGTGGTCCCCTCCTGCTGTTTCCCCAGCACCTCCGCGTCGCGGGTTAAGGTGTTAGGGGTGATATCTTACAATTGATTTGGACCACCCCTACGCCCTCATGGAACTCTGTTTCACTCGTTTATTTTAGCACGACTTTGATATTCTACTTACCTTGTGTACACCCCCAATTGAACGATTTTACAGATGAGTAGGGTTTATCTAGGAGGATGCGGCGGGGAGACGGATCTCACGGCCTCTTAGGATTTGACCATTTCGGTTTTGTATTACAGTTTTGTTGACTAGAGATATAGATTCTGTTTCCGCACTTTTGATGATTCATTGGTACAGTTTACTCATGTGGTTTGGGTGGTCAGTTTGACTCATGATTATTTGAGATTTGCTCTGATTGACATGATAGGTTGTACTTGACCTTTGGTCCAGTTTGTGACCCCTTGATGCATGTCGATCTTGTTTTGACCGGAACATTGGGTTTTGTTGGGTTTTAGGCTTGTGCGGGTCGTGGTATGAGTCCACAGGTCGTACGTCGGTCCACCCGAGGTGGGTGTGACATTTGTGGTATCAGAGACAGGTTTAGTTTAATTTATTTTGGGGATTAGACTAGACCTTGTGTGGATTGAATGTTTATGATATGATTTTGGGTTTGTTAGAAAGAGGTTCATCTCCCGACATCCACTAGAGGTACGCGTTTTCATTTTCAGATGTGCTTTCGATTTCTTTAGTCATGGTAGTGTTAGTGTGTCATGGAGCACATTTGGTGCGCGTCTGTGTTTTCCTTTTTGGTATCATTCAATTCTTTTAGTGCTGTTGATTGATTGGAAGTTGTCTGTATTAGACAGACATCATGCAACTGAGAAGCGGTTTGATTGGACAATCTACCTCGTCTAACACTCAGGCGAGGCACGGGCATCCATCGAGGTGCCTCGGGGGGGTGCTCATGATCCGGCTGTTGATCTGGAGGATGGGACAACTAATGTTTGGCTCGCGTCGGACGAGTATGTTAGGTTCCAAGAGTTCCATAATCTCTCACGGGTGGAGTGGGAGCGCTTTCAGCAATATCAATGGTTCGTCCAGATACAGGGACCGCCAGGGGTTAGAGCAGTACCAGTGCCAGAGCCCGTTCAGCCAGTGAGACCAGTACCACCAGTAGCAGCTAGAGCGGCGGCAGTTATCCTACCGCCAGAGGAGATCCAGGGGCGATCTTTTGACAGATTTGTGGATGCTCATCCGCCCAAGTTTACCAGTATGCCAGATGCTATTGAGGCAAGCAACTGGCTCATGGAGATTGAGGAGATCCTGCAGAGGGTCGGGTTTCCTCCAGAACACCGAGTTTCTCATGATACATACATGCTGAAGGATACTGTGAAATTTTGGTGGCGTGGAGTTCAGCGCCGATTCGATGCCGATTGGGAGGAGCCCACATGGGAGGAGTTTGTCACGGAGTTTGAACAGAAATTCTTCACCGCCCACTTCAGAGCTCAGAAGAAGGTAGAACTATTGGCACTAAGGCAAGGCACCATGAAGATCCCAGAGTATGAGGCTAAGTTCTTTGAGCTTGACAGGTTTGCTCCAGTGCTGCTGGAGACTGAGGATGATAAGATGTTCTTGTTCGAGAGGGGCATGGATCTAGATCTGTTGGTCCACGTCCGTAGCCATGATTGTCCCACCTAGACCAAGATGATTCAGCATGTCGCTAAATTGGAGGATGCTATGGTTGCTGCTAGAGGTTCCGGGCAGAAGAGGGCCAGAGAGGAGCCAGCTCAGGGCCAAAGTCAGCAACAGGCTAGTCACAGCCAGAAGAAGAAGTTCAACAATGGCAATAAGTCTGGGAGTTCAGGATCTGGGTTCAGGCAGTTTTCAGCTTGCAAGAAGTGTAACAAGAACCACTCCAGAGGATACATGTGTGATGAGAGACCTCTTACTTGCCATACCTGTGGCAAACCCGGGCACATCGCATCCATGTGAATATCAGGTGACCGACAGTCCAGTCAGTCAGGGTCGCAAGGTTCGCAGAGGCAGCAGCAGTCTTACCATCAACAACAGAGTCAGGGAAGACAGCAGATGGTGACTTCAAAGGCTGGGTCGGTTCAGAAGCCAGCTCAGTCAGGTTCTTTTGCTGGGAATAAGGACAAGGGTGTGGCAGTGACTGCCGAGAGACCATTGATACCCGGCAGAGTTTACACCTTGAGTTAGGTGGAGGCTGACACTTCTTCATCCGTGGTGCAAGGTACACTGATAATCTGTTTAGTTTCTGCACGAGTTCTGTTTGATTCGGGTGCCATACACTCATTTGCATTTCCTACATTCTTGTGTTCGTTGCCGGTTCCCATGCATGTTTTGGAGGTGGGTTTGCTAGTGTCTACTCCAGTTGGTACTTCTGTTGAGATGCATCATTTTTGTCGTGCATGTGAAGTTTTCATTTGTGGTCGTGTCATGCCCGTTGATTTCGTAGCCTTAGATGGGACTGGGTTCGATGTTATTTTAGGCATGGACTGGCTAGCTAGGCATGATGCTAGGCTAGGTTGTCATGGAAAGAGGGTAGTTTTTGCTTCACCTGATGGGTCCGAGTTGATTTTTGAGGGTGAGAAGAAGATGCTGAGAAAGAGTTGCACAGGCTTTTTGGCCTATGTTGTTGAGACTCCAAAGGAGGAGCCTAGATTTAAGGACATTCCAGTAGTGAATGAGTTTCCAGACGTCTTTCCTGAGTATCTCCCTGGTATTCCACCAGATAGGGAGATCGAGTTCGTCATTGATTTAGCGCCTGACACTACGCCTATTTCAAAGGCTCCCTACAAAATGGCTACAGCTGAGCTGAAGGAGCTACATGCACAGCTGCAAGAGTTGCCAGAGAAAGGCTTCATCAGACCGAGTGTGTCACCGTGGGAAGATCCAGTTCTCTTTGTAAGGAAGAAGGATAGTTCCATGCATCTCTACATCGACTACAGAGAGATCAACAAGGTGACTGTGAAGAACACGTATCCGTTGGCACGCATAGATGACCTGTTTGATCAACTACAGGGGGCTCAGGTGTTCTCGAAGATCGATCTGAGGTCGGGGTGTCACCAGTTGAAGGTGAGAAGGGGTGACATAGCGAAGACTGCTTTCAGGACCCGCTGTGGCCACTACGAATTTCTTGTCATTCCCTTTAGCTTAACGAATACCCCTGCAGCCTTCATGGACATGATGCATAGGGTGTTCAAACCCTATCTGGATCGTTTTCTTATGGTCTTCATTGATGACATCCTCATCTATTCAAGGGGTGAAGCTGAGCACAGGGATCACTTGAGGATTGCATTGCAGACGTTGAGAGAGTAGTAGTTGTATGCAAAATTCAAGAAGTGTGAGTTCTGGTTAACCAGTGTTGCAATTTTTGGGCATGTGATCAGTAAGGACGGCGTCTCAGTGGACATGAAGAAGATTGAGGCGGTCGAGAAGTGGGCGGGGCCCACTACTGTTCGCGAGGTTCTTAGTTTTCTAGACATGGTTGGATACTACAGGCGGTTTGTGGAGGGCTTTTCCACCATAGCTCTTCCACTAAATAATCTCACCGGGATAGATGTGAAGTTTGTTTGGTCAGATGCCTGCGAGAGGAGTTTCTGTGAGCTGAAGAGGGGACTAACTTCAGCACCAGTTCTGCCTTTGCCGACTGAGGGTGGAGGCTTTGTGATCTACAGTGATGGTTCACTGTAGGGTCTAGGTTGTGTGTTGATGCAGCACAGCAATGTGATTGCCTATGCTTCGAGGCAGTTGAAGGTTCATGAGAGGAACTACCCTACACACGATTTGGAGTTGGCAGCCATAGTTTTCGCTTTGAAGGTGTGGCGGCATTATCTATATGGTGAGTACTACGAGATTTTCACAGATCATAAGAGTCTCAGGTACATCTTCACGCAGAAGGAGTTGAATTTGAGACACGTAGATGGCTAGAACTGCTGAAAGATTATGATCGGGCGATCCACTATCACCCCGGCAAGGCCAATGTGGTGGCCGATGCTTTGAGCCGGAAGACAGCTGGTAACGTTGCATGTTTGATCGGGCAACCTCAGCTGATTGATGAGTTTCAAAGGTTGCAGATTCAGGCGGTTCAGGGCAGAGTGGATGGTTTGATTTGTCAGGTTTTATTTCGTCCAACTCAGCGAGATCGACTTCCAGCATTGCAGCGAGATGATGTGGAGCTGCGTGCCACTATTGACGGTTTAAGTGACGGCTCAGATTCAGATTTTATCGTGGGGACAGATTTGATTCTGAGATGTCGGGGACGCATCTGCATTCCTAGTGAAGAGGAGGTGAAGACCGAGTTGTTGACGGATGCCCATTGCTCGTGGGAGAGTATTCATCCTAGCACCACAGAGATGTATCACGACCTTCGGGAGCATTTCTGATGGCGAGGTATGAAGAGGTAGATTGCTGAATTTGTTTCCCAGTGCTTGACCTGCCAGCAGGTCAAAGTTGAGCATCAGAGGCCTGCGGACAAGTTGCAGCCGCTTCCCATTCCTGATTGGAAGTGGGAGAACATCAGGATGGATTTTGTTACTGCGCTTCCAGCTACCCGGAATGGACACGATGCAGTATAGGTGATTGTTGATCGGCTCGCCTCTATATGACGGAGATTGTGCATTTGCATGGTGTACCTATGTCAATTGTTTTGGACCGTGATCCGAGGTTTGGGTCGAAGTTTTGGAGAGCTTTTCATGATGAGTTCGGCACGACTTTGAGTTTCAGCACTGCTTATCATCCTCAGACAGATGGTTAGTCTAAGAGGACCATCTAGACTCTAGAGGATATTTTGAGAGCTTGTTCACTGGATTGGAAGGGGAACTGGGATGACCAGTTGCCTCTGATCAAGTTTTCATACGACAATAGCTACCAGACCAGCTTGGGTATGACACTTTATGAGGCCTTATATGGCAGGAGGTGTAGATCGCCTACTTGATAGTATGAGGTCGGAAAGCGTCAGCTTTTGGGGCCTGGGTTGGTGGAGGAAGCTAGTCAGATGATTGCAGTGATCAAGGACAGATTTTTGGCTGCACAAAGCAGACTTTTGGCTGCACAAAGCAGACTTTTGGCTGCACAAAGCAGACAGAAAAGCTATGCTGACAACCGTCATCGAGATTCTGATTTTTAGGTTGCAGACAAGGTCCTTTTGAGGGTGTAGCGCCCTATCCTGATTTTTCCGGTTTGTTCAGTTGATTTTTATTTCCGGACCGGGTTGGTTTTAGGCATGAGGGCTCGAAGTATTTATCTTTTTCGATTTTATTGATTTTAAAATTTATCACCAGATTTTACGAAATTATTTTTAGATTTTTCGGGATGGTTTCCGTGTACTCTCGCGATTAGAGGTGTGCATTTATTTTTCCCCACTCACTTTTTCTTTTTTCTCTCTCTCTCCTTCCTTACTTTTTTCTTTCATTCCCTCTCTCTTCTTCCTCCTCTTTCCTGAAAAACCCTCTACTTTCACCCTCCCCCCATCGATTTCGTCCAGCGCCGGCAGGGAGGAGAGGCGATGGCGGCTTGTCGTCCGGCCGAGCCACAAGAGTGCTGGTGTGGCGGTGGTGGTGCTCGTGGGTGAAGACCGCGACGGTGAAACCGAAGACCAAGAAGGAGGCAAGCTTCGAGTGAATTCCGGCGAGAATCTCTGATGACCGAGACTCGATCCGGCTTGGGTAAGTGTATATCTAGGTCCCTCTTGCTCCGATCTACCCATTTCAGCCTTCGATTCGTGTTTTTAAGCGTGATTTGTATGGTGGCCAATTGGGGGTGTCGTGGTGGTCATTGGTAGCGATTGGATCTGCTGTCGGCGGCGTGGAGGCCGGGAAATGGCCTTTTACCGGTGACCAGTGTGGGCGGTGGCCGTGGGTGGCTCTCCGACGGCCTGGGCGACTATCCTGGTGGTTGCAGGCGGTTGTGGTAGTGGTTTGGGTGTTGTGGTGGTGGTTGTGTGGTGGTAGGCGGTTTTGGTAGTGGTGGTGAGCGGCCGGTGTACCGTAGCTGCTGTCGGAGTGATAGTGAGGCTGCGGGAGCCGATTTTCGGTCGTCTCTGGTGGCGGGTGGCTATCCGCGGTGGCTTGACAACCTCCGGATGTGCCTTTTTTCTTATTTAAATTTATTTTATGTCGATTTTATGCTTAAGATGAGCTAGATAAGT
>JAOWBR010179534.1:0-10498 GCA_028571145.1 Dionaea muscipula
TCAACCTTCTGGAAAGTGGATGGCGCCATGTCCCAACTTAAGCTGCTTTTCCATCCTTTGCTCCTGTGGCGATATCATCTTGCCTAGATTCCTCCAAATGATGTAAAACCTGAGAAATACTAGAAAAGAGGCATAGATCATACCATAATAAGATAAAACATGGGACTTATCTTAAGTAAAAGGTAAAGTAATGTAGCCATTTTCACGGCTACATCAGTAATACACGAAGGATCTTCATGCATGTTTCCTTATTTGTGTAGGTCTTTCCAAGCATTGTCAGTTCATCAACTATGGCAGTGAACCTGCTGTCTATTTCATCCACAGACTCTCCAGGCTTCATTTTAAATTTCTCAAACTTCTGTATAGCCACAGTAAGTTTGTTCTCTTTGATATCTTGAGTTCCTTCGCATATAAGGATCAGCTTGTCCCAGATTTCCTTTGCAGTGGTGCATGTCTTTAACTTCAAAAATATGTTACTGTCTAAGGTCTTCAGGATAATATCCTGGGCCACATTATCCAGATTGTGTCTCTTCTTGTCTTCACTAGTCCATTTTAATCTTGGCTTTGGCACTTGTGGCATGGTGGCACTTGTAGTGGCATCAGTATTGACCTTCGTTATCTTGAGAGGTCCTTATTCTATCACTTCCATCATATCCTCATGTGTGGCAGCTAAGTGTGCCTGCATACGCATCTTCCATTCATCAAATATGTCCATAGAAAACATGGGAATGCGTGATATGAAATTTTGTGAGTCCATTTCTTTATAAAGAAATTTATGCACACTTTAAAACGGATTTAAAAGCACTGAAACTTTGGGATCACTCTTAGTTCAGAGACATTGCTCTGATACCACTTGTTGGTCCCTAAAAGGTGGTTATACAAGTTCAGAGGGAGGGGTGAATGAACTTGTAGGTTTTTAAAACTTTTTCAAACTCTAAAGAGTATGCAGCGGAATATTTCTGTAGCCCCTTTTTATCTTACTTATTAAACCTGTTTAAATGCTATTGTTTTAATCTTGATGCTATGTGTGTGGTATGCAATGCTAAATAAAAAAGTGACACGCAAATATATAGAGATTCACGATGGTATAATCCGTCACTCCTCTCTTCTCCCTGTGATATGGGAAGAATCCAATATGTATTTAACACCTAGTGTACAGTCAACAATTTGACTGTGAAACCACACACAACTCCTTCGAACTCAATCTTCACCTGCTATTACATTGCCTGTTCCTTCACAATTTGGTGTTACTTCAACAGCTTCAGTCCTTCACCCTTTCAAATACTTCAACTGCCTTGATCCTTCACAACCCTAATTGCTTCACCAATTCTTGCAGCTCCTTCACAAACGATGGCTTCACTGATCCCTTCAGTCCTTCGTGGATGCTCCACTTCACTGATCAATGAGAATGGAAATCTTGTGTTGATGTAGAATGAATCACTGTATGGTGATTCTTGAGATTTTCTGGATGTCTCTTTGCAGATTAGGGTTCGCTCGATATATTCTCTTACTGAGAATATTGGATGATTCTTTAAAGCTCAAGATTGTATGCAGACTGTTCAAAAGTTCTCAAAAGTTGTATTCCCTTTCTTCGTGGTTAGGTATTTATCCTCCCTTTGAAAATATACCCGTTGAAGAGCCGTTGAAGATGATCTTCTTCTTTTCTTTGAATTTTCTGGAAATTCCGTAGATCGTGGATCTTGCTTTGGTCTTCTTTCCCTTTTCGTGAATGTTGTCCAGCCCTTCCTTACTGAACTAGGGTTTCCATGATACTGACATTGCCTTTTTCAAAAAGCTGACTTGCCTTTTTGCATGATTCAGTATCTCGTGATCTTTGTCTTCTTTTGATTGTCTTTAACGTCTCCAATGATTAAAATTAAATTTAAATGATTTAAATTTAATGCTGAGAATTTTATCTCCAGTGCATGACTAATTCTGACATCTGACATGCTGACTCAGCTTCTGACTTGGCTTGTCTGTTTCAGCTGCATGACCTAAACTGGTCTGTCTCAGCTGGTCGGTCTCGACTTATTCTGACAAGGCTGTTTCTGACAAGGCTGATTCTACCTTAGCTGGTCTTGTGTAGACTGTTTCTACCTCGATTGGTCTTGCCTTGACTGTTCTTATGTAGACTGCTTCTACCTCAACTTGTCTAACCTCGACTGGTTCTACCTCGACTGCCTCGGTGTCAACTGCTTCTCCCTCAACTGCCTCGGTGTCAACTGCTTCTCCCTCGACTGCCTCGATGTCAACTGCTTCTACCTCGACTACCTTGATGTCAGCTGCTTCTACCTCGACTGTCTCGGTGTTAGCTGCTTCTACCTCAACTGCCTCGGTGTCAGCTGCTTCTACCTCGACTTCCTCGTTGTTAACTACTTCTACCTCGACTGCTTTGGTGTCAAATGCTTTTACCTCAACTGCCTCGGTGTCAACTGCTTCTACCTCGACTGCCTCGGTGTCAACTGCATCTACCTCGACTACTCTAGTGTCAGCTGCTTCAACCTTAATTATTTCTGCCTTTCCTGTTTCAACCTTGACTGCATCTTCAAACCCTAACCTATTTAAGTTGCTATATGCAACCTTTCAATCTAACATTAAATTATCTATTCAATCTAATCAAAACACATCACAGCATCATCAAAACCTATACAATTAATCCTAACAATCCTATTATACTTGTCGGGTCCAAGGGCACAAAGAAGCAACCTCATAGCCTTTGCATTCTTTTTTTCGGTACGGAAAAAATATTTCGGTAAGCAGCCTTTGCATTCTTCTCCAACTTCTTTAAATCATCACTGGTATATTCAGCTTTGCTTTTTGTTGCTTTCTTTCCTTCTTTGTCCACGGGGTCAATGGTTAGAGGGTCATCCTCTACTGTTTGCCATAGCTGATAGTCTTCAGCTTGTATGTAGAACTCCATGCTTGTCTTCCATCAACTGTAGTGTTGTCCATTGAAGTATGGTGGTCGTGCACTAGACTGGCCTTCACGTATTCCCTCTGGTGCACTCATCTTGCAAGATCTCTCCAAAAGGGGTTAACCTTCAAAAGTAGGAGTAACTGCTCTGATACCACTTATTAGTATAGATGAGTAATGCAACTAGCTCAAGAGGGGGTGAATTGAGCATTTTAAAAATCTAAAGCAAATAACACTTTAACTTAAAAGTAGAAAGGTTTAGTGTTCCAGATCATGTTCCAGATCAGAGTTAATTAAACACCAAGCATGCATGCAGAACAACGTTCTAGGACGTGTTCTGTATAGGACAGTTTACCTTGTAGAAATGAAGTGCAAAATTAAAACAATCGCACAAGGATTTTTACGTGAAAATCCCTCTTGCACATGGAGAGGAAAAAACCACGACCTATATCTCAGTAGGATTTAACTCAGTGCACTATCAACGAGCAAAGTTTAGATTATACTTATAAGGTCGCAACCCCTAACCTTACTTGGATTACACTTCACTAGGTCGTAACCCCTAACCTCTTAGACTTACCTAAGTCTAACCCCAATAGGCTACTCCGCCAATTGCTCCCCTTCACTCTACCTCTAGAATAAAGCTAATTACAGTGACAAATTTGATAGACAAGTACCTTACCCAATGCTTCTACAATAAGCAAATTAGGAGAATTTTACCAAACAGTGTGCAACTGGAACATATATAGGAACTCGGGTTTGTAGCTTCACAGTGCCAGCAGTAGTGTTCTTCTTCAATGATGATCTCCAGTAACTTATGTCCTCTCCTTGGTTCTCATAATGTACTCAAATGAATCCTTGCACAGAGTAGATGGAATGTTGTAGCTCACTCTAGGATTCTTCTTACTTGGAGGCGAAAGTTGGATTCCCTTAATTTGGTGTCTTTTATACTTGGAGGGAGTGAAGATTGTTACCCACCAACTGATCTTCATGGACTGCAAATCTGGCGCAAGTGCTCCACGTCTTCAGCTTGGAATTTCCCACATTCAGCAACTTCCGGGTTGTTTCTCAAGAGCAAATCGGTTTCCAGCTTAATGGATGAATATCCATTCCTATCCTTGTGGGAGCTTGTTTCCATTTGCTATTTTTAGCTTGGTTGAATGAGTCAAGGCAGAAGACTGCGTTAATCTGAGATTATCTCCCTCGTTTCTTGATTTAAAACGATTTAAATCCAAGGAGCAGAATAATCAGATTTTGGTTATCAAGTGGATAAGATCAAATAATATATTCTCATTAAGTAAAAATCTAGTTTAAGTGGAAAAGCTTTAGAATAAATTACTTTAAAATAAGTTAATTTATTCTTGGTAAAATAATCCACTTAATCAAATTTAAAACTTAACTGAGAAAACCAGTTTACCCATTTAATCAGATCGTGGACAATCTATGATAATCATCCAGCCAAGTATCACGTTGTGTTCCCTACCTTGTTCCATATGGCCGGAACATCATTGTAGCAGTGACTATTCTATACCCTGTTCCGTGAGACTCAACCACTACACATGACATACACTCATTCAACATTAATCAATCATCGCATTCAATCAAGTTGCTTATTCACACAAGTATACACATGAAAATATTGTTTGTAAATCATCACATAAAATCAAGTCAACAACTATCGTTTCTGATGATTATAAACAGTAGTATACAACCGTTTTCAACCTTTTCTTTCCTATAAAAACCACGCAAACTTCAAAGCGGAATTGATATGCTTGGAAATTCTCCCTACCCACGTGGAAAAAAAGACAAGAGACACAACCAGGTTTGTCACAGAATATCAAATTCAAACTCGGACTCGGACATGACCAGCCCAGTTTAGGGTCAACCTGGTCACTACAATCAACTCAACCAACAACAAAACTAATCACGCATTACAACAAATTCAAATCCAGATTAAAGGTGAGAATCGCACCTTAGACCCACTCCAATCGGATTAACCACATATATCATCGGGCAACCCCTCATCCACCACCATTTCCGGCCAAGATGGCAACTAGATGGCTGCTCCCTCATTGCCGATGAGGATCACATTCACCGAGCATGGTCATCGTTGCCGAGCAGCCCCTCGGCTTCCTCATCTCCGAGCAGGCATCTACGAGGCAAGTCACCACCAAACAGTCCTTCTTTGTCTTCATTCCCACCGAGCCGCTGCACCACCATCTTCGGCGAGGACACCATCATCGTCGGGCATGACAAGGGTCATTTGAGGATCGCCGGGCAGGTTCCCCCTCACCTTCGTCTGGCTGATTCTCCATCATCACCGGGCAGATTTGGCCTCCTCGACTTCCGGGCAAATCCGAGGAGCTCCAAGAAGATCCAAGGCCACCGACATCCGGGCAGAACATCTCTATCATCATCAGGCTCCTTCTCCGGGCTAAACCGCCAGGCAAGTTCGTCGGGCTCATCACCTCTTTTTCTCCGGGAAAAATAAATCCCACCATCACCGAGCTCCCCTTCGTTCGGCTACTTCTCCACTTCTCCGGGCAAATCTGTCGGCCTCCTTCGCTGGGCAGATCTGCCGGCCTCTTTCACCAGGCCGATCGCCCACCCCTATGGCCTATAAATAGCCGACCACCATCTCCATTTTTGGGGCTTTGATCTCTCGCCGAGATGAACAACCTCCGGCTCCGGGTTGACCCGCCGAGCTCCCTCGTCGGGCTAATTTCTTCGGCTGGAGCAGCATCGAGCAGCTGCATCTTTGTTGCTAACCTCCGTGGATGACGTGCCATTTTTCTTCTCCATTGTCATGAGGCTTATGTTGTTGCTTCATGTAAATGAAGACAAATCTAGATCTAGTCAACGTTGGGTTGTTGACTACATCTAGGCCAAGATGGTTATTGGTTAAAGCCCATTTATTCATTCCATGAGATGTGGGTTGGCATGGTTGAAAGTCCATGAGCTTGGCTTAGTGGACTTGAGCACATATTATTATAATATGTTAGGCTAGTTCATGTGTGTACCTCTCTCAACTTGGACTTGGCTCCGCACGGCCTCCGTGCTCCACCCGACGACGGTCTTGGCTCTGCACGACTTCCGTGCTCCACCCAGCGACGGTCTTGGCTCTGCACGACCTCCGTGCTCCACCTGGCGACGGCCTTGGCTTCGCACAACCTCCGTGCTCTACCCAACGAAAGAAGATATAGTCATTTCACTCCTGCCACTCCTTCCATGCTCTTTCATAATTTGCTTTTGTGTCTTCTCTAAATGATCCATCTTTAAACAACTTTACAAATTCCTCTGTCGACTCATGTACGGTCAAATCACCACCTTTGTAACCCGTCTTCTTCTTCACTGCTTTCAAAATCTTCTCCCCTTTCTTCTTGGCTTCACAAAAATAGTACAGGGCGTCCTGTCTACTTGTGTGTTTAGCCCAATGTCCAGCCTTATACAGTTTGTTGAATTCATCCATATCCTTTGCTGATAGCACATTGGCTGGGTTGACCTCCTCTTTGAGTATGTTGAGATGGGGTTGGCCCTATGCTTTGGCTGAATTGGCTTTGGTTGTGCTGGGCTCCTCTTTGCTCTTTTGCTCCTCTAGAATATTCCCCCTTTTTGGCATCACCCAAAAAGTTGGAAACAAGCAGGTCTGTAAGGGCTTTATTGGCTTCGGTCTGTTCTTGTTAAGCCTTGAGAATACCAACCAGAGTTTCCTCTACATTCTTCACTCTTTCATCATTCTCTTCAAACTGCTTATCTAACTTGATATTCAAGTTCAGCTCAGTCAGCTCAATCTTCTTTTCCATCAAGTTGAAGTGGTCTCTGGTTACCTTTGTAGATTCATCAATCTTTCCCTCAAGGTAATCAGTGTTTGCTGAAATGGTTCTCGGAATGTTTTCCCTGATTACACGAACCACAGTGTCCACATCTTTAGTAACGCTGCTCATTTGTTGAGTAAACTTTTGAAGACTCACACAAATGTCAGCTTTCAACTTCTGGTCTTGTGGATGATGAAATCCAAAGTATTTCAGCAACTCTTGAGTGACCTTGCTCTGATCCTCCATCTTAGATAGCATGCACTTGACTGCTTGATTAATGTGCTCATGAACAGCATGGTCAAAAGCAGGTGCAGCTGGTGTGGGTTCACTTGATGAGGGTTCAGTGATAAAAGGGCCTTGAGTTGAGGGTTCCGAAATGATAGGACCTTGGTATACAACCAAATCCATGCATTGAGCTGCTTTATCCTTGGCTACCTCATCATCATCATCATCAGTGATTATATCACAACTACTTATTGGGCCTTCATACCCAATGGGATCATTGATTTCATCTTCATCCTCATTTTCTTTCCCTTCCTCACCCCTAGGTGGCTCCACAGGCTCACCATCCTGAGGGTTCACAACATCCTCATCTTCCATCACATCAGCTTGCTCAACAGCCTTCTCAACATCCTGTGGTTGCTCTTCTTTTTGTGTTGGTGCCTGATCCTCTGTAACATGTGGGACAAACTCAGGGATTGATGCACCATCACCATCATGTCCTTGATCGTTATCATCATCACCATCATCACCATCTTGTGGTGGATCAGCTTCAACAGCCCTCTTTCCTTGTTTGATTGCATGCCTCCTATGGGCTGCAGCTCCAATTCTGAACAATTCAGTGAGCTTCCTAGCATCCATCAACTCAAACACTTCATCAACATCAACAATCTTCATAACCCAATCCTCTTCTTCATGCATTTGATGAATGTTCTTTGCTTGTTGCCTTGATCTACTTAACTTCCAAGACAACCAAGCATTGAACCTTGCTAGCTCCTTATCTATATTGATTGAATCATTAATCATGATTGGTTCCCCCTCTGTGGCTCCAAATTCCTGAACAACTTCAGCAGCAGCAGTAGCAGTAGCAGTAGCAATCTTGACAACCTCATCCATAACAGTCCTTGCAGAAGCATCAGCAATAGGATCCAAAGCATCATGAGGCTGGTCCTGAGATTCTCCGGCAGCCTGCTCAGCCCCATGTGCCTCCCCTTGAGGTTGTGATTGGTGACTTTGATCTACCTCTTCTTGAGACTCCACATTTGTGGATGTAACATCTTCAGATTCTAGTTGCAACTTTCTTCTTGGCTTCTTTTCTTTCTTCTCTTTTCATGGTGATGAAACAGCTTTTCTCTTCTTTGATTCATCAGTTCTCCCAAATAGTCTCTTAGAGGGATGAACCTCTAGACTATCTCTTAACTTAACCCCCATCACAGACAACAGATAGCTAATCAACAACCCAAATGATTTCTTAATGTGGAAAATACCTCTAGAAAGGCTTCTAACTGTGGTTTGCTCCTTGACTATCTGATCTTTGATTCTGTTGAAGATGAAGAATTCCCAGTTGAACTTCTTTGTTGTCTAGATGGATGCCATAAGCTGAGCATGATTTCTGGTCAATTGATCATAGGAGCCTGTCCTCCCTTCAATGATTTTGCTGGAAACAGTGGCAAGCAGATAGAACTCCTAATTTAGTTGCATGATTTTATATGAGAAATTGCTAGAACTTTCTTCATCCTTTGTGATAACTATCCAGAATGCTTCCCCATCGAAGTCGAGCTTGTTGACATCCTTTACCCCTATCTTGGACAACCCCAAAAACTGGTGAAGGGTTTCGGGTGTCAGAACAACTTCAGTTTCACCAACCCTAGAAGTGATGATGTCTCCTTTGTACTTGGCATTCTTGAAGAAGTGCAGAACATCAATAGGAGACCAGGTAGGGATATCTACTGATAAAAACCGGGTCAGTCCACTCTACTTCAGAGCTTCGACCATCTTCTTTGCAGCTTCAGAGCAAGCTTTGCTCTTCAAAAAGTTTTCGATATCAAAGGTCATTCCAGTGAGCAGGTCCTCAGAGAAATCATTTCTAACTTTTGGTGCCATTGCTGATTCTTGAGAAGAGCTTCGTGAAGGATTAGGGCTTCTGAGAGGGTTTTTGGCTTGAGAACTTCGAGCTTCGGGTTAGAGAAATAAAGTGGCGGG
Organism: Dionaea muscipula; assembly: GCA_028571145.1. NCBI lineage: Eukaryota > Viridiplantae > Streptophyta > Magnoliopsida > Caryophyllales > Droseraceae > Dionaea > Dionaea muscipula. Next base: position 8,929 of record JAOWBR010179534.1, read on the forward strand.
AAAGAATAAAAAGTATTTTTATGTTTTTGGGAAACTTTTTGGTAAAGGAAGTTTCAAAAAGTGTGACAGCTGGATGTCTCTTCAAATGTCCGAGAATTTTCCAAATGATGTCAGATACGCCGCAAAATGTGGGATCCAAAAATGATTGTCTGGCCAAAAACAGTTTAAAAGTTTGAATTCTCCCCCTCACCTGTTGCCATAAAATTTTTAGCTGGATGTATATTAAGAAATGTGATGTCAACAATATCTTAAATGAAATCCGCATCATCATCTCAGCCTTGGTGAAACTCAACTTGGTTAGTCTCAACTGAAATCTTCTGGACCAGTCTTAGACTGAATGCATTTCTCCTTGAGGCAGTCTAGACTGAATTCCCTTAAACAGCTTAGGCAGCAGTCTAGACTGAATTCACTGAATCAGTCTCGACTGAATGCTCCTCCTTGAAGCAGTCTCGACTGAAATGAGCCGAATCAGTCTAAGTTGAATTTCCTTGAATTAGTCTCGACTGAAATCTCCTGAAGCAGTCTCGACTGTGACTACAAACTCAACTAAAGCTCTGCTGGAGCCATCCTGTATGGTGCCTTGCTGATAGGCTTCGTACCAGGTACCAAATCAATCGCAAATTCAACTTCCCTATCTGGTGGTAGCCCAGGTAAATCCTCAGGAAAAACATCGAGGTACTCATTCACTACAGGAATGTCCTCTATTTTCTGCTCAGCCTTCTCAGAATCAATGACATACGCAAGGAATCCTAAACATCCTTTCTTTAACAACTTTGTAGCATGAAGTGCAGAAATCATATCAATCGGAGAACTACTTTTATGTCCCTTAAAAACAAGCTCAATGCCTTCAGGCATGGTAAAGAAAACCTTCTTCTCAAAACAATCTAGCCTAGCATGGTGTCTAGCTAGCCAATCCATACATAGGATAACATCAAAATCATGCATATCCAGGCAAATTAAATTCATAGGCATCACTGCGCCTAAAAGTTCTACCTCGCATGCAAGACAGACATGAGTCAACTCAACTGTACTACCTACAGGCATTGTCACGACTAATCCCTTATTCATGCAAGTCAAAGGCACAGGCAAAGAACGGAGAAAAGCAAGGGAAGCAAAGGAAAGAGTAGCTCCAGAATCAAACAAAACTTGTGTAGGTACAGATGAGATAGTGAGTGTACCTCACACAACAGAGGGTGACGCCTCAGCCTCTTGTTGGGTCAACGTGAATACCCTCCCTGGAGCCATCTGTGCTCCAGAACCAACTGCCATACCTTTCCCCTGTCCGCTCTGCTGTTGCTGCTGCTGAGGTTTCTACGCTGAAGATCTAGAAGCTGAAAACTGCCCCTGTCCCTGTGTCTGCGCTGATCCCTGAGCCGACCCCTGAAAAATCTTTTGTCCAGACTTGGACCGACAATTAACCGCTCGATGTCCAAGCTTACCATAGTTGTGGCAGTTCAAGGGAGTACCGTTACATCGATATCCTGAATTGTGGAACTTCCCACACTGATTACACTTAGGAGCCGGCGAGGATCCAGAATTTCCTCCAGACTGTGATGTCTGCTGCTTCTTC
>JAOWBR010179545.1:0-10805 GCA_028571145.1 Dionaea muscipula
ATTGAATAACTAATACAGTTGACATAAATAATATGTTGCCCATTTTATATTATAAGGGAATAAATATTTCCTTACAGACTGATATCAGTTAGAATTAGTTTCAAATAAGGATGCCCTTTTTGGAATAATAAGAGTGAACTTTTATGAATCATTGGATTTGAGAGATCAAAGACTGAGATTAAGTACTATTGATAGTGAGTGAATAATGAGGCAATACATTATCCATTTTATAAAATTTTATTATAATCCTATCATTTTTTACTTTTTACTCTTGGAGAAGCAACCATTATTAATTAATTAGCAAATAATAATTGCAGGTAATTAACAAAAAAAAATTAACTTATATCATAATAGCACAACGTTAGTCCTGTCGTCGTCCTCATCATCATCATACTCATGACCAAATCTTCTTTAAGGAGAGTCGGCCACATGTATTCGTTATCATATAATAGAATAACATTAATCATGGGATGAAATGAAAGTAAACATGGGATGACAGTGTAGAGGACAGTGGTGGAGAACATTGCATAGTGAATGCAAGACTAATCTTCAATGCTTTTCTTCCTGGCTTCTTCTATGCAAGCCGGAAAGCATAAGCTTTTGTGATGCCCCAAGTGAGACAGCAAGAGTTAGAACCCTTGAAGAATACCACAATGTGAGTTAGAAACTTTATTACATTGCCGTTTCTCTGTTCACAAAGCCCGTCTTACAGAGTCATACAAGACACTGAAAGAAGAAAGTAGCTGTTATTTACCATCTTTACTTGAACCCTGTTCTAGATCAATGTCTGCTTCCCAATGCTGGTTTAGATCAGAAGATTCTGAATCCAAGAAAGGCTCGTCGTCGACGTCGTTGTTGTTGGCTGATGATATGGAACAAGCATGGGGAACACACAAAGAAGTTCTACTTATAGTCTGCTTCTTGGCAGAAGAAGAATCAGCTGTAGAGCACAAGTCCTCATCCATCCTAGATGTCGACCCACCAGCGTCGTTATAACAATTCACATCATCTTGAAGATCCCCCGTCTCTTCAACATGTTTTGGTCTCTTTCTGCTGGACAAGCGGTTCATCGAATTACATGCTGCTGAGGGGACCTTTTGATCACCGGACGAACTACCGAAGGGGAATACTGCCTTATCTTTCAAGACTACTCTTGGTATTGGGGCAGCAGCTGAATTCCCAACGTTCATAGAATGATGATCGACAAGAATTCCCATGTTTTCCTCCGTGTTTTCTACTATGACTTCATTTGTCCCATTTGAAGCTTCTGATCCTGCCAATTCTTGCATCAACAGAATAGCTTGGGTTAGATGTTCTCTAGCCATGTCAATCTCGATTATAGGTGTTGGATAGTTCACTCCCAACTCAACTCCTGCAAATTTAAGTACAGAATGGGGTGCGTCCCAAGGATGATGAATCCACTCCGTGGGCATTCTTGCTAGCTCCGGCAGCCATTGCCTCACATATTCTCCCTCTGGATCAAATTTAGAACCTTGAACCTGTATCCCACAAAAACAAAGAACAAGAGGAGGTCGTTATCCTCAGGCCTGGAGAGTAACAAAACAGTCATTATACGTACCTTCAAAGTTGAAGATAGCGAAAATATTGTAGTATCGGGACGGTTATAGGAACACTAATTTTGACACCCCATTATGACATCCGTTCACAGCCGTTGGATTTGGTCAAATCAAAGGCTGAGATTACATCTACATTACTGTTCATTCCACTATTCACCCACCACCCACTCCTGTACTGTTCATTCCACCACAAATTAATCTCAACCTTTGATTTATCAAATCTAACGGTCTGTGCTCGGCGTTTTTTTAGGGTTTTTTTCAGCGTCCCTATAACCGCCCTCATTGTAGTATAGGTGTACATCCTACGTCTAAACATCCAAAATGCCAATACTGTTTGAGAAGAGGATAATTTTATATTGCCTCTGGATCATCGAGACGGTTAAGGTCATGTCCATCAGGCAGACTCCCAGAAATATACTGCCAACCAAGAATATCACTTTCAAGATCAGCATCCAGTAATGTGTCCCAGAAATACTTCATTCCCCATCTCCAAGGAAGCAAGAGAAACTTTACACAGAAGGTCGAAACAATAACCCTCATCCTGTTATGAATCCATCCAGTTGCCCACAGCTCTCTCATTCCTGCATCAACCAGTGGATACCCTGTTCGACCTTGTCTCCAAGCTTTGAACCGAGTCTGATCAGAATTCCAATGGAAATATTTGAGGTTGCTCAGCAAGGACCTTTCATGGGTGAAAGGGAAGTTGAAGCAAAGGTAACGAGAATATTCTCTCAGTCCAATTGCCCTCAGGAAAAAGTTAATACTCTCAAGCCCCGACTTGTTCCCTTCTCTTGCCCATAATATCTGCTTCATTTGCACACAATGGAAAACCTTTCTGACACTTAACTCGCCAAAGTGAAGATATGGGGACAACAGCGACGTGGAATTCCCTCCAACCTTCACCCTGTTCTCAGAATATTCCAGCAAATGTTGCTCCGTGAATTCTATAAGAGCCTTGTCAGCGTTGCTCCAACCCGGGGACCAACCTCTTCCCAGTAAATCATTACTGGATTTTTCTGACTCATTTTCTAGCCCCAGTTCCTCCATTGAACAGTTGCCGATGTTCCCTGTCACAGAAGCAGCAAAACAATTGACCTGCTAGTGAAACTGGTTCATTGGGCAGAATGAAGATTTTAAGTTGGAAAATTACTGTTTTCTGGAAATATGCACCTGCAGCTGGCAGCAAGCGCCATGGTGTATTAAGTGAACAAGCTTCCATATGCATGCTGAGGCATTTACTCCAGTAGCGACCAAACGTTGTGAAGGCGTGCCCATTGTCATCATGCACTTCCCAGGGTTCAAACAGCAAATCTCCATTATAGCTTTGCACCAGCACATTGAGCTCAAGAAGTTTTTTCTTGATGTTATGATCACGAACAAGTGATACAGGATCTGCCAGATAATTGCGGCGTTATTATTCAACAAAGTTAGACATTTTCCTCTTTACCTTTAGAATCCGTAGATGGTTGAAATGATATACAGGGTGGGGTTCAAAAGGTATGATGGTATCTCACATGACGTGAACTCATTTGACCTTTTTCTACCTACAACTTCAATTTTCAATTGAGAATCTCATACAATAAAGCATCACAAGAGGTTGAACAATCACCTACTTGCAAGCATGTTTTACTTCTATGAAGAATCTAGAATAAGGTTCGGCCGAGCCACAAGTAGATTAAGGAAACTAAAATGCCCAAAGCAATTCATCATCATCATCATCCTCATGATCAAATCCCACTAGGTGGGGTCAGCTATATGTATCCGTTAAAGTAAATACACAGAGATTCGACAAAAATAGTGCATTGGTTGACAGCTACTTAACACGCACTGTCTGGTTGAGCTATATAAAAGAAAATAGAGTAATATAAAACAATGCCCAAAGCAATTAATTGTCCCTGACCCATAGAACAATCACACTACCAATAGTTCTACCATTCCTGTAGTTGCCGTGTTCATGAGTCACAGTAATGTATATATCTACAGCACACCAGTTTCCTTCATAAGAACAAAAAGTGGATGCCCCTCTATTGAGTTCAAAGTGACTAAAATACAACTAGTAATTGAAACTACAGGATAAAAACTCATCCAAACAGGTAAAACAACTTTCAGCAAATCAGGAATTTTACTCTTGCACCCCATTGAATCAATTTGTAAGTTACTTTGTAGTCTCTCAATCCTTATGATTTGAAGAAAATTCAGCAGGCGGTGGTCATTGGCAATTTCACAATCAAATGTTTGAGGAAGTATTAGCACAATGGCATTGACTATAAAGGAGCAGGAGCCTATATGAAGAACTATAATTCCTCACCTTATGTCTTTGCTGATTAACGGGTTTATGTGATCTATTTAGCTCTGAACAACCATTTTAATCGACAACTTAGAGGAAGTAATTTCATCATAATAACGCTGTCCGTCTGACTTTTTTCAATTTGAGAATAGCAGATCGTTTGATTCTAATTTCCTAGAACTTTAGATTTTCCATAAGCTACAACGTTCAATTATTACACTCTCCATGTGAACTAACCCATTTCTTCCTTTGCTAGCAGCAGCAGCAGCAAAAACACAACCATTTTCGCACTAGGTGGGATCGGCTACACATATGATATATCCATAGGATACATACACACAAGATCTAGCAAATTTAGTCTGTTGGTCGTCGGCTACCTAACATTTCTTCCTTTGCTAGCATTGGATAAAAAATTAATAAGTTTCCATATTCTAGAAACAGACTAAAATGTTAGCATAAGTCAAAATGTTGATAGAAGATAGAACAACATGATGAGCAGACATACCATACAGATGGTTGAACACAACTTTAGTTGCCCCAGTAGCATCAATGCATTCCAAAAGAGCACCAAGAGTGCTCTCAGCTTTGATGAAAGTAAGTTCAGCCCCAAGAGATCTCAAAGATTGTCCCAAATGAGCTAGCGATTGCTTCAGCCACCACCGTGAAGCTCGGCCAGGGTAAAATTGTCCTTCTTCTTTAGGGCACCATATGAAGACGGGAAGCACACAGCCATCTTTGGCTGCAGCAGCCAAGGCAGGGTTGTCTTCAATCCTGAGATCCCTTCTAAACCAAACAATAGTTGTAGAATTACCCCCCATATGTGATACATTTAAGAACTCTCTACACCATCAGCACCCTTTACTGGGCTAACCAGATAAAAAATCAGCTGCAAAGGATACTTCAAATTGATCACTCACCTATTCACCAGAATACCTCACAAATCCCCAAGATTCAATGTGCAATAGCACTGTGTCAAGAATCAAAAAATATAAAAGGGATCATGTGTTGAAATCATGCGAAACAGATCAATACCCATACACAATCACTAATGACTCGATGAACACCATTCAAGATACACAAAACCAATCCCTAGGAGTGTCAAAATTCAGGTCCAGCATCACAAAATGTCAAACCTGATTAAGAACCCATCAATTGAATTCTACAGTCCTCCATACCCACATCCTGAATCCATAAAAAAAACCCTCAACTGAACTCAAAGGAACGAGAGATGATGACAAGCAAAAGCACCCCAATAGCTTCCCCACTACTAGAGTTCAGCAAACAACACAATCAATAGATACTTCTAGAGATCAGGTATTGGATGGGGATAGAGAAATCCACTGAATCAGGGAAGTGGGGAAAGGAGAAGAGAGAGAAAGAGAGAAAGATCTTTTTCAGTAAAGTCTTTGCAAGGAAGAGTACAGGACAAAATACCCTGTGTAAGATAACAGCGGATCCATTGAAGAAAAAGAAATGGGAGTGAGCATGTACATTGCTAGTTTGCTACTGACAGGTTTTGAGATACGTAAACAAATTGAATAGTGATAGAAGTGAATGATAATAGTATTGTATGATGATTTTTTAAATGTGATTAAAAATTTTTTAAGTATGAATAAGTGAATAGTGAGAATATTATGTAATGATTTGAGAAAGAAATCTCAAATTAATATCAATACTGATTGTTTGAGTATTGTTTGAGTATTAATGAAAATTAGTTAGATGAATAGTTGCTGATTTTTTTTTCCTATTGTACATTGATGGAGTATGCTGCTGCTGCTTGGGTACATCTTATCCAAGTTGTCTGCAGTGATATCGCCAATTGAGACCTGGGTTTTGGTATGGCGGAATATAATTAGGATTTAGTATCATCTATCTCCGTGGGTCCCATGAATTATTTTTTTTTGGGTAAGTTAAAAAAAATAAGAAAGTTAGGTAACAACAGGGCCAAAGGGCCATGCTACGCGAACCCGAATCAGGCCTCCTCCGCACATACCCTGTCTCGGGGCGTCCACCGTATAATTTTATCCTTATTATTAACCTGAAACGGTAGTAATTACCATTTAATCTTTTCTATTTTTAACAAACAGGTATAATACGGCAGTACACTATCGTTTATTGAGGATGAAAACGGTATTATACTACCGTTTGAGCCTTTTTTATTTATTTTAAAAAAAAAATTCAATACAGTCGTAAACTCAATTCATATTTACATTAAAACACCCATATATATTTGATATACGGGTGTTTTCCCCTCGCTTATGTGAACAAGGAGACTGGACGGATCGACCGGAGTTTTTTTCGACTTGAAGCCCTGCTCGAGTGTCTTGCCCGGGAACCCTGCCCGGGTAAGTGCAGGGCTCAGCTCCTTGCATCCTCATCATGAAACATGCTCATTTAGACGACAATGCCCTGCTCGGGATCCATGCCCGGGATCCCTGTCCGGCTAACTTGCCCGGGTCAAATGGAGAAGTCAACAATCGTCATTAGCTCACATGAGTTCCCTGCCCCGGAACCTTACTCGGGTGCCTTGCCCGGGAACCTTGCTTGGGTGCCTTGTCTGGCCAGGGTCTCTCTGGTAATTTTACCACCTTCTAAACACCTATAAATAGTGGCACACCCCCTAAGGTTTCAGGTACGCGCATCTACCATCTCATTTACCACTTGGCTTTCCTATCACCCCTAGCTTGCCCCGACCCCTGCTCGGGAACCCTGCCCGGTAATCTTATCCGGCAACCCTGCCCGGACCAGCTTGCCCGGGATTCCCACTCCCAAGCCGACCCTGCTTGGTGACCCTGTCCGGGATCCCTGTCCGGTGACCCTGCCCGAGTACCCTACTCGGTTGCCTCTTGCTAGGGGGCCTTCACCATCTTCCACACTTGCTGACATAAGCATCGGAGCGGTCTCTCCGAGCTAACACCTCAGGGTACCCTTTGACGGGTTTGTTCGTCCGTTTTAGGTCATCGCAATCGCCATTTTTGAACAACACACTCCTCCCCCGAGCTGATCGGATCCTCTCCAAGCTGGACCTCTCGGACCCGGCCCCTTGGATTTTGGTGATTACTCTTGGTATTTTTCCGGGAGTATCATTTGGCGCCGTCCGTGGGAAGAGAGACTGAAAGTCACGACCTGGTGACTACGATGACTCCTTCCAAGAACGTCAACAACTTTCCTCCTACCCTTCCTGCTTCAGTCAATCCTCCACCTACCCTCAACCCCGAGGACCCTCCTCCTGCTCTTGTGAGCCAACCACCCTTGACTAACCCGCCCTGCTCTGGAAGATCCATTGGCTGCACACCCGGATGATGTTGGAGAGTCCTCTGTCCGCCCGCGAGCCCAGACACAGAGTGACCCCATCACGCGGGAGAAGGTGACCTAGATGATGAGTACAATGATGGACCGTTTCATGAGAGAGATTTAGACCAAAATGCCCCAACAGACTCCTCCCCTGGCTACCGTCGAGGAGCGAGCTTCCACTCTTCTTAAGCATCGACCCCCGACGAGAGAGGAGAGAGCCAAGTTCGTGCAGATCAGCTCTGCTCCTGACCAATCCCTAACCGAAGTTCAGCATATCCCACACCAGCTGGGGCAGACCAGGGCTCAGCATCGTCAACCAGAGCACCAATCCATTCCGACAGAGGATAGTGATGTAGAGGTGGACGAACCATCCTACACTACCATGGATAATCAGGCTAGACGACAGGCTGCCATCTCTGCACGGCGCCGTGTGTCAGGATCGTTCACCTGGGACGTCCATGACGTTCCTTTTCCTCCGGCCTTCAGGTTATCCCACTTTGAGCAATATGATGGTTTCACTGATCCAGAGGATCACGTGAACAACTTTGAGATTCGGATGCAGCTGTACAATGTGGATGATGCCATCATGTGCAGAGCCTTCCCCTCCACCTTCAAGGGCGCTGCCAGGCAGTGGTACGCCTCCCTTGATCCGCGGTCAATCTCACGGTTCTCTCAGCTGAGGGAGGCCTTCATCGGTCAGTTCGCCAGTTCTTGTGCCTTCACTCGGGCCGCTCAAGAAGCGGTCCGATGAATCACTGAGGGATTTCATGGCCCGCTTCCTCAAGGCGTACATCCAGATCCCCGGACTCAGCGGGGAAGTGGCAGTGGTGACCCTCCAGACGGGTTTGCGTCTTGGAGCCTTCATGGATGATTTGATCCTTCATCCACCCTGTGATTTTGGAGAACTGCTGCAGAGGGCCCGCAGCTACATGACCTTGGAAGACCAGAACCGAGCTCGGGCCGCTCTCGATTCTGCATCCTTGCGCAACCCTGAGCGGAGGAATGAGATAAGACATGACGGACCAGGGAGGCACGATCGTCAAGAAAAGAGATCTTCTGGACGGGACTTCCGGCCACGAAGGTTTGACGGACCCAAAAGAGACATCCCACCATGGGTAGGGAACGAGGCCCGAGCCTCCCCTCCTCAGAACCCTCAACCTCCTAGAGCAGTGGCACCTGTTCAGACACTGCCTCCATCTGGGCCACATGTCAAGCCAACTCAGTGGTGTGACTTCCACAAAGCTTTCGGTCATGGAACTGAGGAGTGTTGGGTGCTAAAAAGCCGTTGGGATGCCCAGAATAGATCAGAATGCCAGCAGGCACAACGGCCTCTCGCTGACAACTGCAAACCACCTCCTCAGGGCAACAGAGACAGAAGCAAAAGCCTAGATCCGACTAGCAAGAGGCCTCAGATTGGCGACAAAGAAGAAGTTGTGATTAACGTCATTCATGGAGGCAACTCCAATGGAGGTGACAGTAACCGGGGCAGGAAGAGATACGCTCGCGGTGAGCATGTTTACTCCATTGCCAGCAACTCCCGAGAGATTGTTGATCAATATGATGTACCTTTGGTTTTCACCAAGGAGGACGAGGCTGAAGGAAAATATCCTCACCAGGATGCCATCTTGGTCACCGCTCTGATCAAGCATGCACAGGTTCGAAAGATCCTGATGGACAGCGGCAACTCTACGGACATTCTCTACTACGACGCCTACAAGGGACTGATGAAGGTGCTTGGTATGAGATCGGATCAGCTTTCTCTCATCCTGACCCCCCTCTCTGGATTCACCGGACACTCCATCAGAGCAAAGGGAGAGATTACTCTTCCCCTGACTGTCGGGGACACCGATGTGCGAACCACTTTGGACGTAAAGTGGTTGGTGGTTGATGTTCCCTCTGCTTACAATGCCATCTTGGGCCGTCCCACTCAGGTCAAGATGAGAGCCGTCGTTTCCCCTTACCATCTGATGCTGAAGTTCCCGGTGAGGGAAATGGTAGGGAAGATGTTCGGTGACTAGGAGGTCGCCCGACAGTGTTATCTAGTTTCCTTAGATAGCAAGGTCAAGCCTGAAAACCCATCCGATAGTGAGGAGAAGACTCCAGGAGACATCCACTGCATAGAGGGCCCACCCGAGGAGAAGGCTCAGATAATGGAGCTTCTAGAGGAAATTTTCTTGGTAGAAGGAGATGCAAGATCTGTTGTACAGATCAGAACCATGATGAAACCTGACTCATGACTGCAACTGATTGACTTCCTGAGAAAAAATCGAGGTGTCTTTACTCTGTCAACCGATGAGATGGTAGGAATCAACAGAGATGTGATTGAGCATGCCTTGAGCACTGACCTTACCACCAGACCCATTAAACAGAAGCGCAGAAGACTTTAAGAGGAATGATGCAGTGAAAGAAGAAGTGCAAAAACTGTTAGCCGCAGGAATCGTCAGAGAGGTGCTCTACCTAGAGTGGCTCATCAACCCAGTTCTGGTGAAGAAGCCAAACGGGAGCTGGAGAATGTGCATCGACTTCACGGACCTGAATAAGGCCTGCCCGAAGGACAGTTATCCACTCTCTGACAATGACACACTGGTCGACGCTACCTCTGGACATGAAATGCTAAGCTTCATGGACGCCTTCTTCAGTTACCATCCGATCCGCATGAAGAAGAGCGACGAAGAGAAGACCGTGTTCATCACCCATGATGGAACGTACTACTACAAGATGATATCCTTTGGCTTGAAGAACGCCGGGGCTACCTATCAGCGACTTGTGAACAAGATCCTCGCACCCGTCATTGGAAAGAGCGTGGAAGCGTATGTGGACGACATGCTGGTAAAGAGCATCACGGAGAATGAGCATGTGACGACTCTAGAATCTGCCTTCACCATCCTTCGGAAGTACTCTATCAAACTCAACCCGAGGAAATGAACCTTTGGAGTGACCTCTGGAAAGTTCCTGGGATTTATTGTGACACGGAGGGGGATTGAGGCTAATCCCGAGAAGACTCGAGAAATCATTGACATGGCTCCCCCTCGAAACGTGAAAGAAGTCCAAAAATTGACTGGCAAGCTGGCCGCTTTGAGCCGATTCTTGAGCTGGTCTGCTGACAAGAGCCTTCACTTCTTCAAAGTGCTACGAAACCCGAAAGAGTTTGAGTGGACTGTTGAATACCAAACAACCTTTGAGGACCCGAAGATTCACCTCGTCTCTCCACCTCTGCTCACCAAACCCATGCCTGATGAGACATTGTTCCTCTACCTTGCCATCTCAGATTTTGCTGTCAGTTCGGTGCTGGTGAGAGAAGACGACAAGGTTCAGAGACCTGTTTACTACATGAGCAAGATGTTGAAAGATGCCGAAGAGAGATATCCCAAGGCAGACAAGCTGGCCTTCGCACTGATAATTGCCGCACGACGTCTGAAACCGTACTTCTTGGCCCATCCCATTGTTATTCTTATTGATCAGCCTTTGAGACAGATCCTACACAGGCTAGAGACTTCAGGTAGATTTGTGAAGTGGTTAGTGGAGTTGGGATAGTTCCAGATCGACTACTAGCTGAGGCCAGCAATCAAGGTGTTAGGATTTTATCCTAAAGACATGTAATAAAATATTATTTATTATGAATAAATGGGAATATTTTATGAAAATCA
>JAOWBR010179556.1:0-10803 GCA_028571145.1 Dionaea muscipula
CAGCTCAATATCGGGTCCAATAATAATATGGGTCAGCCCACTTGGGCGCCCATAAGCAAATACATATTTGCTACAGTTTTCAATTGCTAAAAGAAGCTTTCAAATTGTTGTCTTGCCTTTTTACCTTCGATAGATTTTTCATTGACTTAAAGTTCTCGTGTCGCTCTTGGTACTAAAAGGGACTCTTCTTCTTCACATACACTCTATAGTCCTAAATCCAGTACAGTCCTCATAATGGATCATGTTGGCAAGTGTCTTAATTGAGTTATAGATAATTGCTTGAAATAGGAATATGGTGATAGTTAAAGTTTAGGGTTGGTTATGCTTTGCAAGATGCTGCTCTGTACCAAAGTAAAGAAAGTGGACTCTGGGTAGCTATACTTGCATCGTATAGGACTTAGATAATTTGGGAATAGGCAGTTGAACTGTTGAACTATTAATCTGTTTGAACTGAACCTGACACTAGAGATGTTTTTGTTTCCCTTCTTCCTAAGCATTTAATGGAGGTTTGTGTTGAAAGATTGAAACTGTGACTGCCATTGGAATCATCATATTCTCTTATCTTCTGGTCAGTAAAACAAATAGTCATCAATTATTGCATTCGGCTTAAATTTCAAGGAAAGGGACAAACAGATGATTATCAGTGATATCATTATAATGTCTGCTCGCTCTGGTGTTCTGATTACCCATCTGGTATTCTGCATTGATGCTTGACTGGATGACTATTGAATCAAATAATGATAGTTGAATCAAGCTTGTCCTTGGATTCGGACTGATGAACCTCCGAGGATTGAGTAGTTGCTAGGCATCCTCTGAATGCACTTTGATTGAATGGACGACTAAAATAACATCGTATTCTACGAATTTGTCCATTGTCAAAATCTATAATGTTCATTTATTTTGGGCTGTTTCTTGTCAAATGATTACTTGTTTCATTTCAATACCCTATTGGAATCAAAATGATTTCCGGTGATGCATATCTTGTCAAATGATTATTTGTTTCAAATATAATATATCAAACCTAAATGCCAGATAAGCACCACAATAATGAAAAAAATATTTCAAAAGTAAAAACCCCAGAGCCCTAGTCCAACCATCGTTGTCCTTCTCCTTTACCCCAGCTACAGCCACCTCCAGCAGCAACCACCCTTAGTTTGTGCTTCCTAGACCACCGGTCTAGCACTCTAGTCTGCTACTCCTACTTATTGGCTAACTTCAACCAACAACCCATCCAGGCTTTTCCATCCCAAAGGCTTCTCTATCTGCAGCCCCCATGGCTGTGAAGATATGGGATCTATAGATGGCCATGCTGGCAGCAAATAGAGCAGGTCTTCTGACTCTGCTCACAGCCATGATGGCTGCAAAGTGACCTCGCTATTTGGGGCCATGATCACGGCAAGTAGGATAGTCTTTTATGGACCATCTAGCTATAGAGACTACAAACATCAGTGTATGTGGTTTCATGGCTGCAAGCAGATCCTATTGTCCACTGAAATGACTCCTAATTACAGGCATTCTTTGCAAACAGGGTCATGGGGAAAGGGAAACGATGTGGTTAAATAGGTCAGGGGAAGCTTGGTGGGGAGAGTGAGATTTAGGATTGTAGGTGGTGGGTGCAGATGAGGATGGTTATCCAAAAAAGGATTAGGTATAGGCAAAAGTAATGGGACGAAGACGATGAAGGAAGAGTCTGGTTTGGAATTTTGAGTAAGTAAATTTTTTATCGTAATCTAGTTGAACAAATAATTTGAATGGATTTTTTGTGCTTATATGGCATTTAGGTTTATGTTTATCACGTTTGTTATATGTGGCCTCAATATCCGGTGTCAGAATTGAATTTGATTTGGAAAGGTACAGTAATTAAACAAATAATTAAGTACTATCTAAAATTGATTGGTAAAGTATATTTGGAAAATTGACAAATTCACAGAAAAAGTTCGGCATTTTAGACGGAATTACATTGTTTCACTAGGTTGATGCTTTATAGTTCAAACTTGATGTGGATTTACTTGATGAGGGTTAAGAGAAATTACTCTTTTCGGTCTTTGCCCAACAATTAAGCTTTTGCCTTACCAATCTGTTGAATAGAAGAACATAGTGTTGGTCAGGATCTGTCGGTGTAGTTGAGTTTTGAACCTTAGATTTGCTACAATGATGAGAAAGATCATGCGTGGAATCTCTCAGAAACTTGCATTTAGCTAGGATTACAAGCTGTTAAACACAGTCTCGTATTGATGATACTTCACCCTACTTGGTGAAGCAAAGCCTCTTTTCAGTTTCCAGGGTGGCCTGTGCAATTTGTTGACCTTTCCAAAGGAGTGAATTAACTGTGAGTAATCATGATGGTTTGTGTGGAGGGGAGCATGAGTGTTTGTTGGTGCTTGATGGTGTTTTCATTCATTGCTGTATTCCTATTTTACAATTTACATGAGCTTGAGGTGAAATAGGAATCGAGGCCGATGATTCTTCTGGAATATGAACTTGGAAGTATTGTTCCAAGCCTTGGGGGTTAAGAACTCCCATGCTTGCTGCAGATTGGAAAATGGATGGTATTTGGTGACGACAGCAGTTCAGTGGCCATATTGAAATTCCGTTCGGCATGGTTGGCAAAAAGATGGCAAAGCAAACGCATGCCACAATGGAAACTTGTAGTAGACTTTGCAAAAGATCAGATTCAACCTTGACATAAATTGTTACTTTCTCTCTTTTCCAAGCTTTTTTCTTTTTCATTCTAGGAATAGACTAGTAGCCGCAGAGTGAATAACCACACCACCACCCGGGTGTTGTTAGTTGTTTCATTGGATAAAACATTGATTATAGAAACATAGATTTAGCACAAATTGATTACATTGTCATAGTTGCATATTCTCATAGAATTTCCATGAAACAACATATATGTTGCCATTCAATTGAACATACTAAATGTTAGTTTGCACGCTATTTAGAGTTCTTGTGACGATGATATTCTTCTTAATAAATCATTCTCATGATTGTGATATCATCCTAATTAAATCAAAATGCTGCAGGCTTTTATGGTGGAGAAGTATAACAGAGCCTTGCCAAAGCTACGGAATACTAAAACAGATGGTGGGCGGTATGAAGACAGATCTGTTCCAGCTGGAACCTTGAATGTCGCACAGTTACGCCACATAATGCTCTTGCAAACAGGTAAAGCAGATGATCATGATGGTCCAATGGACATCAAAGAGATTGCACAGAGATTTCAAGTAGATGTCTCGCAGATCCAAAAGATCTTGAGTTTTTTATCTTTGCCTCCGGAGGATAATAATACTAAACAAAGACATGATGGATACTGAATAATTGTATACTGGAAGCATGTGTGTTGTTCAAACAGGCTATGACCCCAAAGCACAGTGAAGCAGAGTCTCTTGTTTTTATTCCCGAGCATCATGCATTTATCGAGCAGTGTAAAGCTCCAAAATAAGTGCTGCTTAGAAATAAAGGTACTAGAATGTTACTCTCTTGAGCTCATCGAGTTAGGCCTTGAACCCCAGCCTATCACATTCTTCTATTCAGTGAGAAGTCAAGGTGGGATCCAAGTACAAGGACATGGGATTCCATCTGATCATGAGTTTGCACTTGTTTCCTCTCTCATTGCCATCCTTCAAGGCCAGCAAATTCTTTTGCTTGTTCTCAAAACTGGACTTCTGAATATTGATTAGAAATAGTTGGATCCAATATGTGTGCAAAATGTGATCATGTAGGTGAATCCGTGTTCTGGGTTGAATATGGTCATGTCATAATATTGCGGGTGCGAGATCTAGACATATGTAGATGATGCTTGGCCGTGTTATTCCTGAAAGTGAAAGAACTCGTGTTGTTTACATGATTATGATCAAGGGCTTGGCCCAGAAACTCAAATATAAGAAACTCGATTCACTTTTGTGTTTAAAAACACTCTAAATTTTAACAAACGACGGGGAATTATTCTACACGTATGAAATTCATTCACGAATTAATTCACGAAAGGAGGGAGGGGTGTGGGGTGGGTTGGGGTTTTGATTTTTTTTTATACAGTTTAAACAATCTGTGTGTACAGTTTAAATAATAAATAAATAAATAAAATATTAATTTTTAAAAAATAATAATTTAGAGATACAGATTATTTAAATTGTATAGAAAAAAAAAATAAAATCTCACCTCAAACCATCCCCCTCCCCCCTTTCGTGAATTCATTGGTGAATGAATTCCGTACGTGTAGCAAAACCCCTTCTTTCAGATACGAGGCTTTGATCTTTTGATACCTAACGAGGTGATGATGACGTGACGTTGAAATGTTGAATCATTGAATGGATATACTTGGGTAGAGTCGTGCTGTGTTAGTGTAATAATGGGAACATTGTTTTTGTGAAGTGCAGAATTCCAGCTAGTTTCTATATTATTCTAGGACGAGGTGGAGACCGTCATCGTCGAGATGAGTTTACAGTTGAGCATCATTATCGAGCGGATATTTTTATATTGCAATTAATTCTCAATTAATACATGAACTTAATTCTCGTTTTAATAAGCATATTGTTGAGTACATTGTTTACTCTTAGCTCAACTTTCGATTCTCGTGAGTTTAAATCTTTTAAAATTGATGAAGTTTGTTAATTGATCCTCAAGATTTCACAGATCAAGAGAAATTATAATTGAAGATGCAACTTCCTCATTATAAACTTAATGTAGTTGAACTTCTAGAATTTCAGAAATGATCCACTATTTTAGAGTTAATGGTTGGTAAAGACTCGAAGATCAACAACATACCTCCTTATTTATATAGTGATTGTACTTGTTCTTACTCAATCAGTCTCAACGGGAACAACATAACGATCATTCTATACTTTGAGTCTATCAAAACTAAACTTCGCAATAAAATGGAAGATGATGATCTTTCAAACTTGGCTATATTTTATATTGAGAGGGAAATTGATATGAAATTTAGTTTAGATTTTCTCATAGATGATTTTTAAAACTTGAAAGAGCGTCGGTTTATTTTAAAAGATGTTATGTGAAATTTTACTGACTCATTTAATTTGTTTGTATTTTGTTTTTCAAAACTATTTCTTTTGTAGGTTGACTAACTGGAAATGTCAACTTATACTTGTTTTGGTAACTACTTCAAGACGTGAGTGTTTTTTTGGATGATTGAAATTACATAGTGTAAGTTGGTTGTATTGCCCACTAATTCTTGTTAGAATACGAATATTATTATTTGTTGCAACTCATGAAAATGATTTTTTGTTATTATTATTTTGTAATTATAAATATAAGAGTTTTGATACTTATTATATTGTTTCAGTTATCCCATTTTTTATTTTCAAAAGAGTTGACAATCTATCTATTAGTTATTTCAGTAATTTAATTCAACACCTATAATATTTGTTTATATATTATATAAATAAGAAGTGTGTTTAAATTTTGAAAGAACGATGTCCTATGTGGACATCACCTTATGGCATGTGGAAGAGAGAAGGAGAAGAGAGGGAGGGAGAAGAGAGAGGGAAAAAAAATTATGTCTTCGTTAAGATGAGTACTTCATCTTATTGAATTAGTTAAAAATAAGTTTTTTTCTTATATTGTTTTTTTTATTATATTATTTCAGTTATCCCATTTTTTATTAAAAAAAATTGTGTCTTCGTTATGATGAATACTTCATCTTATTGAATTAGTTAAAAATAAGTTTTTCTAAATAAGTTTTTTTTATTATATTGTTTCAGTTATCCCATTTTTTATTTTTAAAAGAGTTGACAATCTATCTATTAGTTATTTCAGTAATTTAATTCAACACCTATATTTGTTTATTGATTGTAACATTTCTATATAACGAAGAATTCTTACAAAATATTCATATAAAAATGTCTTCAATAAAAAGAAATTTTCACTAAAATTTTCAAATTGAATTGTTAAAGTGGTGTGGTGGAACAGCGGTTTTGTGGAGGTGGATTTTCACGAATGGATGTTCAAGAAGTGGATATTCAAGAAGTGACGGTCCTTCTGATTTTCAATAATGGTTTTTCAAGAATGAATTCCTGCAGAGGTTGAGATGGATATTCAAGAAGTGGAATGATTTGACGGATCTATTTAAACGACGAATCATTGATTAGTTTAGTAGAAAGGAAGCTTGCTGCTGTTCTTGACTTTTTCTCCTGATGATAAAAGATGCTGATAAATGAGGTGGCAACAATAAGTATGCAGTAAAATGATGAGACTAGGCACATGGATTTAGCTTGGATGAAGAAACTCTTGACAGTTGGAATGATCCACGAAGACTATTTAGCTGTTCTGTTGCCAATTTCAATTTTGAGAAGGGGAAGGGGTGGTTTTGCCTGATTGAGTTACTTAAACAGGTTAGTATCATTTTGTTACTTGCTGTTTTTTGTTTACTCAGGTTGACGCTCGGTATATGATTTGTGATGGCCAGAGGTGTAAACCTAATTTATGACCATGATACCGCTCTGTATTTTGAGCTTTTGAATCTTACGGTGTCTTTGGTTGAATGCAATATCTATTCCATTATCTCTAGTCAATGGAATAATTATTGTCTTATTTGCTTTATTTTTAAAATGACAATAGGCATGCTAAACATAATACTATTACCTCTAGAGAAACAATAAAAAATTCCACAATTTATGTTGGTATTATTTATTCCATTTCGTGTATCTCTCTCGATAAATCATATCCCGACAACCGAGCCCTCTTCGACTGTAAATGAAAACCTTGATTATAATGGTTAGGATGATGTATGAGTTTGTTATGGATTATATATTAGATATTTCAACTATGTTATGAGTCTATTCTTCTTCTTTTTTTTGGATATCTTTGTAGTGAATAATAGGTACTAAACATAGGAATAGAATAGAATTTGGAATTGTAATCACCAATTTCTGGAGGTGATGACGGGGTAGGCCTTCAAATGACACGTGGTAGGCCTTCCAAAGATGCATGGACTCCTCCTATCTGCCAACGACACAAGTGAAAAATTTTACGTTAGAGGGATCCGAGGTTAGTATCTCGAGAATATCCATCCGACGCTCAAGTCAGACACAACGTTAACTCTATATAATGGAAGGAAGAACATTCAAGTCAGAGAGTTTTCAGCCGAAAAGACGTACCTAATAAATAGGACCATGAGTCTTATTTATAGAGGAGGTTAGAAGAGGATGGAGGCAATTAGGAGATTACCATTTTGCCCTTCAATCTTGTGAGGAGATCCCTAGGAGCATTCTAGAATATCCCTAACCTTTTGTTGTGGGCTTGGGCCCAAATGGCTTGGGAACAAAGCCCATGTAAAGGGATCGTCTGTGTAAGCTCGAGGATCCATGTGCTCGTCAAAAGGGGCGTGGCCGGCTGCCCTTGGCTTGGCTGCCAGGCAGTGAGGGTGGTGCCCAATGTGCTTCTGTGCTCAGTTATTGTTGTGTTTGGCTGTAGGGGTTGCTGTCGGTGAGGTGTCGTGGCAGGTGTTAGGGAGGCTGCCGACGTGCACAGAGGTGATGGGGGCCAGTCACGTAGGCCGGTCAGTGATAGAGATGGCCGACTGTGGCCTATGCCCGGTGGTAAGAGTCGAGGCCGACGCTGAGGGGGTATGGCCAGCGTTGGCCTCTGCCCGGCGGTAAGAGCCGAGGCCGATGTTGACGGTTGTGCCTGACCCTGTGGCTAGCCGGCGTTGTTGTTATGGCCGATGACTATCGCTTCTACCTGACCTAGTGGCCCACCTCCCAACCAACTAGATGGGAAGTTCTCCATTAGCTGTGCCAGGCGTGGCCCGTGCTCGGCACTGGTGTAACAACCCGCATTTCATAAACCCGATTTATTTTAGAACTTAAAAATCAAGTCTAGCTCAATGGATTGAGAAGGAGGATTGCATGTGTGAGTGCTTGGATTCAAGCCCCCTTGAGAACCATTTTTGCTCCTAAATTGATTTTTTGGACATTTTCTTTGGGTGTGAATTACCCACTTTGCCCTCATTTGACCACCCTTTTCATTCTTTCATTTTCCTCTTGATCGTCCCCCTCTCTCCCTCCACACCTCCCTTCATCTCTTCTCTTCTCTTCATCATCTCTTCCTCCATTTTTCTTCTTCTTGGAGCTAGATTTGAGGCAAGGAGGCTTGGGGAAGATTCATTGGCTTGAGAGGAGTATGATCCACCCCCACATTAAGCTAGGTTTTGGGATTCTCCACCCAAGGTAAGATTTTTAATCTCCATGTGTATGATTGGCTTGAATCCTTTCATGAATCTTAGATGTGGATGTTTAAGCATGACATTGGGATGTAGATGATGTGTTTAAGCATGTGAATCGATGTGGAATCATGATTTGGTTGTCATTCAAAGTTTTTGTGTGATTTTCGTAGCTTGGGCTTGTGTGGATAGTTGAGCATGATTCGGTGCATGTCTTGGGTTGTTTTTTTTTTTTGTGTCTTTTAGTCATGTTGGCTTGTTGAGAAGCTTGAGGATTCGAGTGGGTGAAGTTGGAGAAATTTTGGGACAATCCCGATTGAGGGATTTCTGTTTCTGCAGAAATCCCGCAGTGGAGGACGTCCTCGAGGATGTTCTCCGTAGGTAAGATTTTCCCCTGGTGAACGGGGGACGTCCCCTTATTTCTCTGCCCAAAACTGAAATCTCCCCAAATAGTGGGGGATGTTCTCGAGGACATCCTCCGGCTGTTTCGTATGGGGGATGTTCCTAGGGATGCCCCCAAGCCTGTCTGTTCGTTCCCAATGTCATTTTTCTTTCGGGGGCTCTGCCCCCAGACCGTTGCGACGGGGCATTGCCCCCTTGATGTAGCCGTGAAATGGCTACATTACCTTACATTTTTCATGTGCTAAGTCCCTTGTTTTACCTTGTTATGGCGTGATCTATGTCTCCTTTTTTTACCTTTCTCAGGTTGCATATCATTTGAGGAAGTAGAGGCAAGTTGACGCCATCTTTGGAGCAAAGAGGTTGAAAAGAAGCTAAGTTTGAACCATGGCTCCATCACTGTTCCAAAAGGTTGAACTTGGAACCACCACTTCCAAATTAATTCAAATGACATTCCTAGATAGCCCTGAAATTATGACATCCAGAGGACTCACAAATCTCTTGAACCACGCAACCGTCGCCATGGCGCTGACTAGCTACGGCGTTGGAAGAAGAAGTCATGGTGATGCCTTCACTTAACTTCAGATTCAGAAGTTCAACACTGATGGCCCCGATGCCCATGACACTCATTCAACATACCATATCCTTCCGTGGGGTCATGAGTTCCATACGATGAAGGAGTTTCTCTGAAGAAAGCCATGCCGCCACGGAGCTGACTGGTCTCACTAAGCCGTGGCGCTGCCTTGTCCTAACTTCTCAATTCGTAGATGCTACATTACCGACCCGGATGCCAAGGATGTTCATTTGACCTATCTATGCAGGAAACCCCGAATGAACGGGGCTCCGCGGAAGCGTTCAGGATCGCGCCAGTACGTAGGATAGACGACAAAATTTTTTTCCAATTCATTCGCAAACATATAACAATATATAACAAATATATATTAATAAAACTGGATCGATACCTCGTGGAGATTAACTCCGACGATCGAGTCCGGCGGTGCGCTACGCGCGATCGATGCTGCTGAAGAACTCGCACAACAATTTGCGCATGTACGCTGCTGCTTTCGTTGCTGTTTGCGCACCGCATCGCTGCCTGCTGCACACGCGACTACTGCAGCACTAGTGCAACTCCGCTGTCACTGCAATGACGTGCGCTAAATCCCCGCGCACTGCTGCCCCTCGCGCATGCTCGTGCGCTCCACTGCACTCATGCTGCTGCCACGCTCGTCACTGTTGCCTCGCGCGCGCCCGACGCCCGTGCGCGGCTGCAACCGAACTACTCGCGAGGCCCTGCGTCCAAGCGCACTGGTGCGCTATTTGCTGCTGCTTGTTGTAGCGACTTGCTGCTGCCGCAGCCCTTGCACGATGCCGTGTCAATCTGCGAGCAACTTCTCGCGCGGTCGCGCGCTGTGACAACGTCGACAGCCGCAGCCGACTGCCGATCCAAGGCTGCTGCTCGTGCATCTGCATCTCGCAACCGCTGCGCTGCTGCTGCAACTCAATCAGCCCACGCCCTTGCGCATACGCGCTACGCGCTAATGCGCTGCCCTCCGCCGTCGTTGCCGACCTGTTGGTGAGATGCGGTTGTGCGCCGCTAAACTGCTGCCCATCATCGGCGGCTTATGCTATCCACACGCCCTCGCGTGCGCCGCTCGGGCTGACGTCGATCGCGCGCGGCTGTCCGCATCGTTCGCATCATCACCGTCGTCGTACGGTGTGCGTGATCAATTGGTAAGGATGTCCGTGATCCGGTTGGTCGATCGTTGACAACCAACCGGATGGATTTCCTTTCAATCGACAACGCCCACTCGACTTTACCTTTCTTCTCCATTGATGAGGATGGGCGGCGATCTCTTCTCCATCATCTCCATGGTGGTGGCGGCGGCAAGAGGAAGAGGAAGAGAAGAAGATGCCGACGGCGGCTAGAAGAAGAAGAGAGAAAAAGAAGAAGAGAGAAAACCACCTATCAATCTTCTAGCTTTTTCCCTGAGCATTTAGGTTTAGGTTTTCCGGTAGTAAAAACATAAACCCATCGCCTCCGTATATAGGGAGTCGAGACGAAACCCTATAAACTTCGGTGAGTTAAAACTCGTCGCGGGCAAAGCTAGGGACCAATCAGGAAAAATAATACGAGACTTTCTCTCCGGCATATCTATACCATATTAAATTAAATTAAACCTTACGGTGATTTTACTCCCCCGTAAAATTCAATTTAATTAAATAAA